>JAPDVR010000014.1:40580149-40627649 GCA_026230005.1 Gila orcuttii | reverse complement strand
ATGAGATTTGAAGCATATGCTTACAAGATGTACCGTAGTACTACCATGGTTTTTTGTACATGCATGTTGTTGTTGGGGTTTTTTTGTGTGGAAATGTACCATGGTAATACCTTTTTATGTGCAATATTTTTGGACTTTTTTTTTTTTACCATGGTAATTAAATATATTTGAAGTAAAATGCCAATACCATAGTATATGATATGATTAGTATAATTTAGTTGACGATTATTTCAAAGTATCATGAAAGGCAATACCAGGGTGTATTTGTCTATAGGCTATATGATTATTGAGAACACAGCACACAGTGTTTATCTAGTCTGTTTGCTCAGAGCGATGCAGTCACACGCCTGTCTTTACTAGTCCTGATCTCTCCTGAGGGCTGGACGCTGTTTTAGATCGTTTTCTCGCCGTAAACTTAAGTTATTTGTGTCGCTACAAACCAATTAGTACCAAAAAATGAGTTCCAAGAGTCGGGTTGCAGAAGTGAAAACTCCAGTGCTATGAGGTTGTTAATCAATGGCATTTGCTTCAGTTGAAGCCTTCGGCCCACGTTATATCAAATTTGTTTGAAAAGAATAGTTTAACAGCAGAATTTATGGTGAAGAACTACATTACCCATGATGCTGTACAGATAATTCCACCAATCAGAGAGTCGAATCAAGTAAAATGCACCAAAGGAGCTTGTTAGCTCTGCCCACTTCAATGAAGCATCACAAGTAATGAGTCCATACACTCTCAAAACACTTAAATATTTGTCTATATGTGCATATTTTGCAATAAAATTTTCATATATAATCATTTTTAAATGCGTAGTTTTATATTCCCTCATTTTTAGATGCTGTTCGCAATGCTTCATGGGATTGTAGTTCTTTCCCTCACTTCGGTTCAGTTCAGTCTTGTACTTTCAAATACTTTTTTGCTTCGAATCAAAGTTTGTAATGTTGTGATTCTCCTTGTTGCTGATTGGTTTGGTTCATAGCGCTTCAAAGCTTAAAAATGCATAAAATAAGCTTAAAATGTGTGTGTACAGCAGGATTATTATCGCTAACTGAAACTAAAACCATAAAAAAATATATATATATATATTTAAATAATATATTTAAAAAAAAGGTTACTGTACTGCATTTTCATGCACATTTACCATGTGTTTTGGACATTTCAATTACCTTGTATACGAGTATGGTAATTCGATATATTACCATCTGATACCATTATATTGCCAAAGTTTCACCATGGTAATTAAAAGACAGATTTGATAGGTTTTATCATTAACAACTGAGCTGTATGTAAAATCTCATCTAGAGTCGTGTTGTGAATCAGTATCATGTTTTTTAAGGAGCAATATTGTGAGTTGCAGTGTATGTGTAACACGTTTAGTTCAGTTCTACTCTCCTTTCTCTTGCCTTTGGCTGTTGTTCCTGTAATGGCTTTAGATGTTGTCTGTACCGCAGTAACAGCCACACCTCGCTGCCATTCACTCCTTCACTAGCCGCTGCATTCAGCAGGACTGACAGCAGGAATCGTCTGCTGTGTGTGTGTGTGTTTGTGTGTGTGTGTTTGTTTAGAATTGTCAGTCATCTGTCAGAGTCTCGTTGTTTCTCTCTCTCGTATATCATTACGGTCTTATTTGCATATAAGTCGGTTGCCTGGTATTTTTCCGCCTCCCCGAAGGATCGCCGCTCGTCTCACAAACACAAAACTTGGCAACCGCCCAATATTTGGTCACCAATTATTTTTTCTTGATTGGGCTTCTGTCTCCGTCACAATTAAGCTCCACATCAGGGCTAATTGGGATGGAGTTTGTTGGTTTGTTTTTTAATTTAAAGCAAGTAAACTTTCAGTGAGGAGTGTGTGCACATCGCCCCCTGTCTGCGGCTCTGCAACACGCTCTCATTAGATGCGTCTCTATAGCACGCAATGTGTTTATCGGGCAATTTATACGTGAACACGAGTTTTTATCTGCATATGATACGCACTGTAAAGCCCTTGTGTATTATAACTGGTGTGGGTATGTGTGTAGGCTATTACACGCAATAAAGTGCTTATCATATGCACGCGAAGACTACACGTAGAAACTCATTTTAGCGAATAAATTGCACGATAAACACGTGCTATAGAGACACGTTTCATTATAGAAGTATATGGGTAGCAATATTCAATTAGAGACACGTTTCATTATAGAAGTATATGGGTAGCAATATTCAATTTGAAACGTAATATGCAAAATGACAATGCAATATGTAAAATGGCTATGCATTTCTGTATTTAAATGTACAGAAATACAGAATGCATTGCCATTTTACATATTGCATTGTCATTTTGCATATTACATTTCAAATTGAATATTGCGACTCATATGCTTCCATATTTCATGAGATCCGCTTGGGTTTGGGATCGATTAGGATCAGAACAGGGGCGTCACTATAGGCCCGTTTTAAAAGTGCTTTAACCCTCCAAAATGTCCACCAGTCCCGCTAGAAATGTGTGATTAACTCTGTACTAGGGCTGGATGATTAATCGAAAAATAATCGAAACCGAAATTCAGAGCCTATAACCGACGTAATTTTACCATGTCGGTTATTTCGTTTTTTTAATCCTATTAATATTTCCGCCCACTGTGTGTTAATGTACTTTCCCCTTAAAACATATTACCGCGTGTGTAGTCACGTAACTCCGCCCCGTCCAGTCTGCGACATTAAAGGAACATGAGCGCCTTTCACACAGCGCGTTGATCCCGGGAAATTGCCAGAACAAACACCTTCTGTGTGAACGCAAACACGACCCGGGATTGATGCCAGGTTGGGGACATAGTAACATTGCCGTGTTCAGTCCCGGAACGCGCGCTGAGTGAACAAAAGCCATAATCAATGCCGTGTCGTAATGATGGCGCTAAGCCGGGATCGTTCGCCAGCGTGAAACAGTTCTTAATGTATGCCGCCATAGTAATGCGCTAGTTTATGATCGAATCAGAGAAAAAAAAATGCACAAGCGTATTGTCATGCATAAGCAAACTATAGACGCCGCTGGGACATGTCACGTGTCTTTGCGGGTTGTGTGTGTCTGTGTGAACGCACTCTCTTGATTCCGGAAAATCACTGGCAGTGTGAATGAACCAAAGTCAAACAAACCCGGGTCAAATCCCGGGCCACTTTTTCCTTTTATTTTCCGGAATCTCTGTGTGAAAGGGAACTCAAAAAAGAGAGACACTGACAAACGCCCAGCAACAAGTGCCTCCACTCCACAAAGCAGGTTTCGATAACACAAGCATTTAAAAATGCTACACAATATGAAAAGGATTAGTTTTTTTTAGTTTTATACGAGTTATATTTTACTTTTAAGATGGCAATATTCACAATCATTTATTTTGTTTACAAAAAGAACTATTTTCTACATTTTTAGGAAACTTTCTTTTTACATTAAAACTTAATTACTTTTTTATAAGACGCATTGTATGCTTTGTTTGATACAATTGTTTGAAATATTTAATAAGTAAGCATTAAAAGCTATCTGTGTGTTTCCTTATTTTAGAATCACAAAGATAGGATTATGCATTCTTTCATAAAAAAAAATAACCGCGAATATTTACAGTATAAGCCTTGCCAGTGACACATGAGAGAGTATTTTTTTTAAAATAATCGTTCAATAATCGTAATCGAGGTAACTTGTTCGATTAATCGCGATTATGATTTTAGCCAAAATCGTCCAGCCCTACTCTGTACAATAATTCATGATCGCCTCGCTCCCCTTTAAAACTCATGAAACCGGCGACACGCTTCGGCTCATCATGTATTTAGTCTGTGTTGTTCAGCGTGTTCTTCAATCAGGACAACGAGTGTGTATTTATAGATTATTGATTTTCATCTGCATCTGTGTAGTTTTTTGTCATAAATGCTGTTTATATAACATGATGCGAGAGCAGTTCAAGACGGTTTCACATCCACTGTAAAATCTGGGCTTCTTTAAAATGTATTTTATTGTATGAAATGATCTAAATATGGTATGAGACTTTGTGACTTTTCCTACGTCTTGCTATACTTCATACTTCAGTGCAATACAATTGCTAAAATTAGTTATGATGTTTTATAATAAATCCAAAAGCAAAACACGTGAAAAGAACTATAAATGGCAAATGAGCTTATTATTATGAATAGTGATAATTTCATGTTATTTACATGTTAAAAGTGTTTGTTTTCCAGCAGATGACAGAAATCCTCCAGTAAAGCAATGGAGATGATTTATGCAGATATTCGTTAAAGTTCATTTTACCGCATAAATGTAGTTAAAAATAATAGTGTTTAAAACATTACATGTGTTGAAAAAATATGTTACCCACATATCGCCAATCTATATTCTTAGTGAACATTAGCTTGGTATTCAAAATGATTAGAAATTAATTCAATTTTAATAATTATTGATTTTGATATTAATATTTTTCTTCATCGACAGCACAGAAAATAACCTTTATCTAACAGTGATAGTGAGTTTTTATGTTGCATCACTGCATTTGCAATGACTATTATTCCTATTATATCTTGAATATGTATTATTAACATCTTTATGTTATTTTCAGAAGTCTAGACGTCTGAATGTGTTCCTGCCTTGGTGTTTTTTTTAGTGAGTCTCTCTCTTTGTGTGTGTTTTTGCTTGAATTACGACTTGCAGTCAGTCATATTAATCCGTTGTTTCATTATAGTCTGATTTATTCATAAAAGTATTCAGAATGCAAAAAGTTAAACCAGACTGTCAACAGGCTGTCCGTCTTCTTTAGAAACCAAACGAAACCTTTTCTAAAGTAAATCCAGTGCTTTATCAGTCGCCTGGACGGAAGCTTCTGTCGCACTGACTGACAGGAAGACACCAGCATACATTTATCTATTTCTAGAGTGATTTAATAATCATCCGCCAGTTGAGATGGGCTGAGGAAATGAATCTAACACTGAATGTGCATCTGCAGTCAGCCTGAACTCTTCTCTATAATCATTGGCCTATTGTTGGGCCAATTACACGAGGGCTTGATGGGAGATAAGTGTCCAGAGACAGACAGCGCTGGTTATGAAGCTCTCCACATTATTAACAAAAGGCCTGAACGCATCACTTCCAGCTGTGCTGCTGATATTCCCATTGTAACACCTGGCCTTGTGTTGTGTTGTGTTGGCGTCCGAGCTGCGGTCGCACCGGCTGACACCGAGCCAATCCTGCAGAGTTTCCCCGGATCGCCTGCCAACTCCATCTGGGAAAGAAGTGATCGTTTAACACGGCTGGGAATCAGATAAAGCTGCTTTCATTACACTCGCTTTTACTTGCTTTATTGCTATTCTTTATTTTGAGGGTATTTAACCAACAACTTAACATTTGATTACTGAGGTCTGGCCACAGATCATAAGAATTTATATACTATTAATATTAAAAATGAATACAATGATAATATTTTAGTTATAGTAATTGTAATTATATTATTATTAATTATTGTTAATTAGGGATCCACCATAACGGTATCGGCTGATATATGTTATTTTTTAATGTTATCGCTATCGCCCTGATAAGAAAATTGCGCCGATATATTAAAGCCGATAAAATATGAAAATGTTCATATCGGTGCATCCCTATTATTAGGCTAATTTTAGTTATCAATTATTGTAATTATTATTATTATTTTAATTTTACTCATTTATATATTTATTTTGATCAAATCTTTAACTCAAATGAATCAATAATAATAATTACAAATCTTTATTTTTTATTTGTACTATTATATTATTATTTGATATTCTTATGAATATTCTTATTTTAATTTGTATTAATTTATATATTTATTTTCATCAAATCTTTAACTGAAATGAATCAATAATAATAATCACAAATCTTTTTTTATTTTTACTATTATATTATTATTTGATATTCTTATGAATATTCTTATTTTATTTTTTATTAATTTATATATTTATTTTGATCAAATCTTTAACTGAAATAAATAAATATATGAATCATTATTATTATTATTTAATATTATTAATAATATTATTTTAATTTGATCAATTTATATTTTGATCAAATTAAACTGAAATAAATAAATAATATATTTATTATTATGATTTAATGTTATTATAAATATAATAGTCTTATTATTGTTTTAATTTTATTAATTTATATATTTATTTTATCAAACCTGAAAAAAATACTTTTATTAGTATTTATAGATTTATTTTGTTTGCTTTTGGATGTTTTTGGGCATTGCATCACATTGCTGTTTTTTTCCCCACTTGTTGTTTGAAAATATGTATTCTGACTCTGTCAGTGAAGATCTGTGTGGATTCCCAGTCCTCTAGTTGATCATGGTGTTGGTCGTGTAACTGGTCGTGTAACCGGTCTGGTCGTCACACTTCACCGGGCAACAGCGTCTTCTGTCTCCTAGCAACAAGAATCGGGGAGTGTTTGGAATTTGTCCAGGAGTGATTTAACGTTGGATTCCAATGGAATGAGTCATGTTGTCATAGCAACAGATACTCGTGTCACAACCGGAGCAGCGGCCAGCGAATGATTGGACATCAGCCAATCAGATACGTGATAGCCAGAATGTGTTTCCAGTGTCGACAAGTTCATGATTTCAGGTTTTAGGTTGTTTGATTTACACATAAAGGTGTTGAAGTTATTGTGGCAGAGTGTGAAATATGTTTTAGAATTTGTGACAATGGCTGTGTTGACAGCATTTGTGTGCATAATCAATAACTCTCATCATGACAGGCTTTAAATATGCAGTCTAGATAGGCAGCTCACTAGGTTCATGTAAAACTGCTGCTTTAAAGGGTTTTTCGGCAGACTTTAACCCTGAAGGCCGTTCACTAATCACACACTCAAGGTCTGAAGGTCAAAGGTCACTGACAATCATTCTACCACCTTTGTGTCCGCAACACCACAACACTGATCAATCACAGATCAGCTTTATTATTTTATTTTATTTATTCATTTTTTATTTTCATATTATCATTATTATTATTGTTATTAATACTATTATTATTATATATTTTGTTATTACCACCTAACTTAATGATAACAGATAAAGTTTATTTTATTTCATTTTTCAAAATATTATTATTATTATTATACATTTTATATTTTATTAACAGCTGATTGAACGATCTCAGATAAGGTTTATTATTTTATTTATTTATTTATTTTTCTATTTTGTTTAATATTATTATTATTATTACTATTATTCATTATAATAACTTTATATACACACGTGTGTGTGTGTATATGTATATAATATCACAGATAATGTATACATATGTATAGTTATAAATATATTATTATTATTATTTTATGTATCTGTATATTTGATCATTCTGTCACAGTGAGATCAGGTTTTGCTGGTTGATAAAGCCTCTAGATATAAATCACATGACCGTACAGACGGACAGTTGGTTATTAATCAGGGTTAATAATAACTTCTTTATAGTTCAATAATAGTTTCTTTTTGATGATAAATCCAGTTGGACCTGATGCTGGGATTACTGATTATTGTAAAGTTCACCTCCACCTCTTCGAGGAATTGTGTGTGTCGGTGGATCTGACAGCAGACACACACTGAGGCGGTGTGTGTTTGGTAACCATGAGCCCTTCACCTCTTAAAACTTTACTGAGCGATATTTAAAACAACCCCACCCAGACACACACACACACACACACCGCTGCAGGAAAAGGTTTACGGCCCCACCCGCACACACCCTGTTCCCAGCATGCCTTTCACCCACATGCCACAAGACACCGTCACACAGAACTTTGTACACATGTTTTCATTAGTTGGACACACACTTCAGGATACACGGTGTGTGTGTGTGTGTGTGTGTGTGTGTGACTGTAACTTTATATTTTCTGAGATTTCAGCGTGAATGTCAAATTCTTCACAAAATATAGTAATGAAAGTGAAACCTATTTTTAGGGGTCAAATCTGAGTGGTGCAGGGTTTTGTGTGTGTGTGTGTGTGTGCCAGAGTGTGTCTGTGTGTGTGAGTGGGTTTGAGAGTGTTTGTGTGTAAATGTTTGTGTGAGAGAGTCTGTGTGTGTGTGAGAGAGAGTGTGTGTGTGTGTGTGTGAGAGAGAGTGTAAGTGTATAGATGCAAAATATGTAATAATTTACATACAAAAATATGTAAAAACACACACACACACACACATTGTGTGTATGTATGTATGTATATATATATATATAAAATGTGAGTTTTGTGTGGTTGCAGATCAGCCCAGCGACGAGAGCGTCGGTCAGTGTGTGTTTTAACCGTCAGTTTCTGAGAGTTCAGGAATGTGACCTTGATCCTGATTGAGTAAAAACATCTCCGTCATGTAAAGTGTTTGAGCTGCGGTCAAAACTAATAGCTCTTTCGAAGTCGTTAAAAAGATGATTATGTTTATGATTCTGTATGTTTTAATGTTTTTCTACTTCAAAATTCCGTGTTTAATTCAATGTGTCACTGCCATTTATTTTATCAGTATCAGTTTCTGCGTGAAAATTGTTTCTACACCAAATTAATCAGTGTTTTATTTTTTTTTTTATTATTTTTTTTTTGCTCTGGCGTTCACATATATATGTATAATGAATGATGCTTTATAATTTTATTATTCTGGTTACACTTCATAACAAGGTATAATTTGTTAATATTAATAATGCATTAACCAACAATGAGCAATATATATATATATATATATATATATATATATCACTTATTGGTTTCCTGATGTGAAGTACATTAGTTAACACACACACACACACACACACACACACACACACACACACACACACACACACACACACAGCAACCAACCCAAATACTGTTGCTATCCTAAAACTCTACAGTTTAACCCCAGTTTAACTCCTCGAGCGCCTGGGTTCTTCTGTGTGTGTGTGTGTGTGTGTGTGTGTGTGTGTGTAGATCAGTCTTCAGTTTTCTGATTCACATTATTCTTCTGGACGTACTGTAATAACTCCAGGTTTTGTTTGCACACTCTCTCATGGATCTCATGCAGTGTTTGCTGCTCGCCGTGAGTTATGTCGGATTTCTGCTGGATTATTGTGGATTTCATTTCTGTTCAAGAATGTTTTTCGTAACTCTCTTATTTCTCACAGACAGACTGATGATGTCAGCGTTTCCCACAGTGCACTGGGATCGGTCGTGGCGTGTCTCTGTCTCTGCTAAGACTCTTACTAAATAAATGTGGTCATTTTGCATTTTTAATCCAGTTTAATTCTAGAATAAAAATGAGTCAAGAAAGAGGTGTAAAGCATCAGGATGATGTCACGCCTGGGTCACTGTGTGTACAGGAGTTAAGATGTTTTAAACGAGTCTCTTCTGCTCACCAAGGCGGCGTTTATTTGATCAAAAATACAGTAAAACAGTGAAATATTATTATAATGTAAATCAGCTGTTTTCTATGTGAATATAGTAAAGTGTAATTTATTCCTGTAATCAAAGCTGAATTTTCAGCATCATTACTCCAGTCTTCAGTGTCACATGATCCTTCAGAAATCACTATAATATGATGATTTGATAATAATCATAAATGTTTATAAGAAGCAATGTTGAAAACAGTTAATATTTTTGTGGAAACCATGATATATTTGATTTCTCAGGATCCTTTAATGAATATAAAACAGCATTTAATTTTTTTTAAATAGAATCTTTTGTAACATTATAAATATAATTAGTTGAAAAGTAGTCATATTTTTGTGGAAAATATTTTCTTTTTCAGGATTCTTTGATGAATAGAAAGTTCAAAAGAACAGCATTTATTTGAAATAGAATTTTTGTAACATTATAAATGTCTTTACTGTCACTTTTGATCAATTTAATGCAATAATAACACCCCAAACATTTGACGTGTATCACGGTTTCCACAAAAATATGAAGCTGTTTTCAACATTGATAATAATCATAAATGTTTCTTGAGCAGCAAATCATCATATTATAGTGATTTCTGAAGGATCATGTGACACTGAAGACTGGAGTAATGATGCTGAAAATTCTGCATACTGGTGGTACCAGTTTATATTTCTGAAATAAACTGCACTCAGATGTTGAATATCATCCACTGTTGCTGCATGCAGAAATGTCACACACACACACACACACACACACACACGCACACACGCACACTACAGAAATAGTAGTATGGCATGTTAAAAAAAGTGAGTTTCCACACACTTATTCAGTTTTTCCCGATGATGAATTTTAGGTGTTTGTGGCAAATGTCAAAGTCATTTGCACACTGAAATTATTAACTTGCAGCAAAACTTTTTAAAACGGCATGTGTTAATGATTAGTGCTCGTCTCTTCTTTTTCACACACGTCCGTGTGTCATTCAGAGGATGAAATAAATGCATGTTAAAGAGGAACTGGTATGCGTTTTTCATGTTCAAGTTTCTTCAGTGTGTGTAATGTTGCGATTTGATCTCCAGAGTTCTTCTGTATATCAGTGTCAGTGTTTCTGAACTCCTGAAACGCCTCCATTGTAGTCTTGAGTTTCTTCCAGGAACGAACACGTCACAATATTCCTCATTTAAATAATTCATACGCAGAATAAAGGGGCGGGGCCTAGGTGAGTTAGTTAGTAGTGTGTTAAACTGGTGGTTATGGTAAGGGGCGGGACATTTCCCAAACACACTCGAAGCGCTCGACCAATCACAACACACTGATCCAGCCGACCAATCAGAGCACAGTGTGCTTTTAGAGACAGGAAGTAAACAGAGCGTTACTGACAGACTGGGAAGAGAGGAGCCGCAACAATGGAGAATATGAGGCAAATAATCAACATTCAAGTTCTAGTAGAGACAGAAACACAATCAAGACTTAGAAAAAGAGCATAATTTGAGCTTTAAAATGGAGGCAGGAGACACACACACGTGAGATGTGTTGTGATTGTAGCAGCAGATCAGACAGATTGAAGTCTTCTATCTGTGTTTTCTCCCATCTGGGGCTGAAAATTTCCCAGCGTATGTGTGTGTGTGCATTATAGTGACACGTAATCAGTTTAAAATCATCTTTTATATGATTGTGTGTGTGTGTTTGTCAACAGTGTTTTGCTGAAGACAGAGACTTTGAGAAACTGAAGAGTAACAGCAGAAAAACACCACGTGAGTCTTTCATTAATACGCCTTATACAAACATGCATGACATCACTTGTTTATGTATTTTACATTAAATATGAATATTTATTCAAATATGTACATCAGTTTCATGACTTGGAATGTACATGAAGTAATTACCTGTTTAAAGTTATGTAATGCTACACACACACTCAGACAGACAGACAGACACACACACACACAAACAGGAGCTACATTACACAACATATTAGATGTAATTAGCATAATTTGCAGAGACGAATATTAAATATTACATCATGATGAGTTTGTCCAGTAGTTTAAGTGACAAATCAGACAGATCCCAGCATGCTTTGCTGCAGTGCAACTAGACATCATTTGTATGTCTGAGTGTGTGTGTGTGTGTGTGTGTGTGTGTGTGTTTGTTCTGATCTCGGTGTAAACGCACATCATGTGCTACTACTTTCTTTCTTATGCTTTTTCTTTATTAAATTTTTACATTTATTTCTATTAATTTCTATTTTTTTTATTAAATTGATTTATTTTTTATCTTTTATTCTTTTTTCATGTATTTTTATTTATTTGTTTATCATTTTTTAAATGTAGTTTTATTTACTTGTTTCTTTTATTCTTTTATTTGTTTGTTTTTCTTTATTATTCGTTCATTCTGTTTTTCTTTTTTCATTTATTTTTCTTTTGTATTTAATGAGAGAGATTTTTCTTCTCTTTATATATATATATATATATATATATATATATATGTGTGTGTGTCTGTGTGTGTGTATTATTTTTTTTTTGTCTATCTTTCATTTGTTATTTTTATTTATTTATTTTTACCTTCCTTTCTTTCAGAATATGTGTCTCTCTCTCATTCCTCTATAATCCCTCATTCCAGCCGCTGTTCCGGCTGAATTAACTCTATAACTGGGGTCTGATTTGCATATTAACCCTGTTAATGCTGATCTGTCATTGTTCTGTCAGTGACATGAGAGTGTGTGTCAGTAAATCCCGTCCTCGGTTCACCTGTCTCATCATCAGGGATCGGGATCGAGTCTGAGCACGTCTCAGTGTTCCCTGCTCCTGCCAGGAAACTTCTCCTTTGTAACGTCATGTTCTTTTGTTCACACGTAATGATTTAATTGCATTAACTTGCATTCGAAACCAAAAGGAACCTGGTCCGTCGTTCAGAACCGACTCAAGTTGTTACTTGTCTTGGGAAATTCACATCAGTCCGCCAGAATCGCTCGTTTTCTCGGAAGAATAACAACCAGAATCCATGTAATCCCACGAGCGCACAGCCTTTATGATGATATTATCTGATGACAAAGTGCTTTAATCTGAGCTGAAATATCTTCAATCCTTTTATTAAAACCATTAAACCAGCAACAATAAACAAAACACGATACATTTTAAACATTTTAGCGATTTAAGTGTCCGTCTCACATGCATCTGTTTTCCGTGATGCTTCTGTCAGTTGCTCCTATCAATAAATCATTCATAATTAATGAAATGGAGTTGGTCTGGTTTTGCAGGCCTTTATTCGTGCTGTATTAAACTTCCTCATCAGCGTTTGTTCCTCTGTATTCCTGAAGTTTTGTGTTTTTTGTGTCCTGGAAAGAAACGACGGGCAGATCTCAGCTCATAAATTAACAGGGATGTGTTTGGAAAGGGCCGATTCGTTCGCACCTGTTCCTCATTATCCAGCCTCATCTGTCGCTCTCAAGGACTCTGATTGGTCGAGAGGAACTCAGCGTTTGGTCTGATTTCACAGTGGTAGTGCAGTTAGTGAGTCAATCATCACTAGTGCTAGTGCTTATAGTGCTGTGATGGGAACCGCTGGACCACAGTGTTAACCCTAACAGCCTAAAACACTCAGAACACCCTAGCAACTGCATAGCAACAGCCTAAAACACTCAGAACACCCTAGCAACTGCATAGCAACAGACTAAAATAGTCAAAACAACCTAGCAACTGCACAGCAAGAGACTAAAATAGTCAAAACACCCTAGCAACTGCACAGCAACAGCCTAAAAAACTCAGAAAACCATAGCAATTACATATCAAAAGTCTAAAACATTAAAAACATTAGTAACTTCACAGCAACAGCCTAAAACACTTAAAACACCCTAGCAACTGCAAAGCAACAGCCTACAGCACTCAAAACACCCTAGCAACTGCATAGCAACAACCTAAAACACTTAGAACACCCTAGCAACTGCATAGCAACAGCCTAAAACATTCGAAAAAACCCTAACAATTCCATAGCAACAGCCTAAAACACCCAGAACACCCTAGTAAGGGAAATTTAAATGTTACCAGTGCTCCTTACGAGGGCAAAACAAAGTTGTGGTGTGTGTGTGTGTGTGTGTGTGTGAGACCTTCTGCCGCTCCCTGTGGGCGTCTCTTGGCTCTGGATGAGTCTTGGCTCTCTGAGAGGTTTATTTGCTGAGGTCTGACCTCTCGTTTCGTGTCTCTGGGCGCCGGGTTTCCTTCAGATGACTTTCTCTGGACTCAACACGGCTTCATCACATTCAAATTCATCAAATATGGGATTGAGAATGTTATACAATATTGACCTTAATATATTTTAAAAATAGTAAGGTCATGTTATAAGAGTCTTCAGTTCATCTTGTGTTGTTTGTGGTAAAATCACTAGGTTTATTGTTTAATTGAACTTTTCCCAGGTGTCTGAGTTCTGTTTTTCCATGCGATCGTTGCATCTAAAGCGTGTCCGTGTGAGCGCTGGCGGCTGATGGTGGTGTGTGTGTGGTGTGTGTTTGCGAGCCGACAGCTGGCGGGGAGGGCCGCGGGAGCCCGACGGGGTCGTCCGGACCTCATTTCCAAACGCACTGTAAACAAAAGGTTAAAGAGGGTTCAGACGCGCTGCATTAACAGATGCTCGTCGACTCAGTCCTGCATTACATCACCAAAACATCATTCAAACATTACTCAAAGATTTTGTACGCATGTTGCGTTTAGTTGTGCATGGAGTCGACTGTTTTATCCGTGATAACGCAATGAAACATGACAATTTTTGTCCATGCTGAAATACAAAGCAATTATGAACACATGCAAAAACAAAAGAGAACAAATATGAAATATTTTCCTAATATTTTGGTGTTTAATCGAACTTGTAGTGTCATTAAACATAAATATCCCCTCCAGACGTCACTTTTGGCGACTGCTGTAGATGCCATCATGATTTTCTCCATATTCTCAGTCTTTTATCTCAATATTTTTCCCTTTTTGCGGATGTTTTCAATATTGTTTTATAGAGTATCACAGTTCAGTTTGAAAGAAAAACAAATTTTTTACTCCGTAAATTTGAACTGATCATTATTAGTAGGCTATTAATCATTTAATTTAAGATGCATCATTTATATAAGAATAATGCAATGAAATATGACATAATTTTGTCCATGGGTTTATTCAATGCAAAAAACTGTAGCTGTATTTTGCCATTTTTGCCAAATCTGTAAGATAAATTTGATTTGATTTTGAAGATGCATAATTTCTTATTATCTTTGATTCTTCAACATTAAGAATCAATGATATGTGAAATAATGATTACTGATCTATATTAATTGATCATTGTTTTTCGAGTTTCAGTAGTGTTATTTTCCTCTTGTATACTGGAATATGATCTGTTCTTGTGCTTTGAGACGTGATGGTCACTCCACTGATGTGTGTGCATGTCTCCCTCTAGTGGAGAAAACACACACTGCATCTTTTCAGTAATGATTCTGCAGAAATGATTATTATTATTTTTAAATTGTAGGATGGATATTCAGTTTATAAAGTGTCTGACCTTTCAGTGAGAACTTGTTTTCTTTGTTGGTTTTCAGACGTGGCTTCCTGAGGTTCATGCGTTTATTTTCTTCTCTTTCCTTGTGTTTTAGCAGTATATCTCCAGATCTGCTGTAGTGCATCGTGGGAAACATCTCCAGCTTGTAAGGACTGTGTTTACGGGAGAAAAGACGTCTGGAGAAACTGAACCAACTGAGTGACAAACTGACCAACGGGATGCCAGGAATGAGTGCGCAGGAATCCAGCACGGTAAACACACACACACACACACACACACACACACACACACACACACACACACACACACACACACACACACACACACACACACACACACACACACCTCTCAACAACACGGATGAATATCGACAGATCACGACTGCACTCGCAATCTGATGTGAACGAGAGTTGAATTCAAACAACTTCTTTTAAGGATGTTTATTGACAAAATAAACTGGAAACAGAAGGTCAGAAAGTCAGCGCTGCAGGAAATGACATCATCATCATTAAACAAACTTATGATATATTGGAGCTTCAGTTTCAGTTCAGGTTTATTTTATTTCAATTAACGTAAAACATTTTTTTACATGGTTTTAGTTAACTATAAAAGTTTCCTAATTACAAATATTTTGTCAGTTTTAGCTAACTACTGGATACATTTACATAACAAGAAATAAATTTGAATATTGAACATTAAAAAGAAGGGTAACACTTTACAGTAAGGTTTTATTTGAGTGTGAATGTGTTTGTGTGAGTGAGTGTGTGTATGAGAGAGACTGTTTGTGAGTGTGTGTGCGTGTGTGTGTGTGTATGAGAGAGACTGTTTGTGAGTGTGTGTGCGTGTGCGTGTGTGTGTGTGTATGAGAGAGACTGTTTGTGAGTGTGTGTGTGCGCGGCGTGTGTGTATGAGAGAGAGTCTGTTTGTGAGTGTGTGTGTGTGTGTGTGTGCGCGGCGTGTGTGTATGAGAGAGACTGTGTGTGAGTGTGTGTGTGTGTGTATGAGAGAGACTGTTTGTGAGTGTGTGTGTGTGTGCGAGGCGTGTGTGTATGAGAGAGACTGTGTGTGAGTGTGTGTGCGCATGAGAGAGACTGTCTGAGTGTGTGTGTGTGTGTCTTTTGATATGTATTTGTTTAAACGGCTCCAGATGTTGCTGATGTTGAGCACTGGATCTGACGGAGCATCTGTCCGCTCACCTGGAGCTTCACACACACTCACACACACTCTTCTCCTCCGTCACGTCTCGTTCTCGTTCACCATGTGTTGTCATTCAGGGCTTTTGCTCACATTCTGTTGTTTCGCTCTTTTCTCCAGAGATTTTGATGTTGCCTTTTGATGTTGGATGAAAATGAGTGGGTTTTATTGCTGATGAATTAGATTTGATAAACCCGGGTGCATTTCTGTCAGGACGACTATCGTCAAAGACGAATTACAATTAGCATATAGTTTGGATTGGCGGTATGGTTCAGTTCTGGGCAGTCTAGCATGGATGAGAGCAGGGAGAGCAGCAATAACACCCTTAGGGTAAACAGAACAGAAACAACATGAATGTATTGCAAAAATAAGTGTCTGATGTACCAGAGTGTGTATGTGAAGTTTTAGCTCAAAATAACCCACAGATATTTTTATATAGCATGTTAAAGTTGTCACTTTTTGAGGGTGAGCATAAACACACTGTTTTTGTGTCTGTCCCTTTAAATGCAAATGAGCTGCTTCTCCCGGCACAGGGGGCGGAGCTACAACAGCTTTGATTACCTCACAGACATTCACTGAACATTACAGAAACTTTTAGCCTTGCATGAAGAAGAAGTGACAACATGTAGACAACATTTCTGAATGGTTAGTTGGAGAATTTATGTAGAATTTATCTTCTAGTCATTGATTGGCATATTCTGCCATGATAATCTATAAATCGTGTTCAGGGGGCGGGGTTTATGTAAATTTTAGGGTTAGAAATGTCATTAGCTCGGGAGGAAGCTCATCTAGTCCCTACCGGCCGTTTGTTGCAGTCCTTAAACTATTTCTTTAAAAGTAAATATCTCCCTTTACTTTGAACTTTGAGCATCTTAACTTTGCAGATGTTGTTTATGCTCAAACAGCAACATTTCACACTAACTAAAGTTTGAAAAGTGAAATCATAATCAATCACCCCTTTAATTTCAATATTTTATAGTACAACATAGTTCAAGAATTTAGTCTGATTCAAAGGGAGTCAGAATACCAGATTCTGAGAAACGCGATCGCTGCTGATAATATATATGATTATGCATATGAATACAGTGATAGGCGTCGTATTCTTATTGGTAGACGTGGATCAGCTGACTAAAAATATTGTTTTCCCTTTGAATTAAGTTTATTTTTCTGACCCTATTGGCAGATATTTGTTCTTGTTTTAAGCATAAACTCACTTCATTTTGATACTTTTACTTTTTTCTCAAGTAAATGTATCTTGATTTAAGTTTTTTTTTTTTTTTTTGTGCTGGAAAACAAAAAAGAAATACTCTTATACACATATACAGTGTTATAAATGCATTACTAGTAGTTTGTGCAAGTCAATCATCACTAGTGCTGTAACTTTTAGTTAGTGTTAGAAACTAAAAACACTTTACTTACAGCCTGTATATATGATGCATTATTTTTAATACATTGTATGATGTCATGAATAATTGTAACCACTATTATACTTATCTATTCATTGTTACACCTTTAGAAAGTATAAACCATTAAAACACACGACAAACAATTAGGAGTCTGCAAATATTATAATGCATTTTAACTTGATTTGCAATTATTTATAATGCATTATAATGTACAATATGAATTCTTCTTTAATGCATTAAACACAAAGGCTTTAAGTGTTACCAAAACTCTTTAAAAACACATAGCAACCACCCACAACACCCTAGCAACGTAAAATAGATGCTAAAACTACTAGCGACCACATTCTGGCAACCATCCATGATTTTCTCGGACATTCGCCACTCATTTTCATATTAATGTGTAATGTAGTTTTATCGTGTGAATTGAAGAGCACAGACGCAGTGAGTGTGAATTTGAGCGCAGGATCACCGTAAACTGGGTCAGAGCGCATCCTCAATCCAGCACCATATGTTACTCCACCAGACCCTGAGGGAAACACACACACACACACACACACACGCACGCACTCACTCTCACACACACACACACACACGCTCTCTCAAACACTCAAAAATACACACACACACACACACACACACACTCTCTCTCTCTCAAAAAACACACACACACACACACACACACTCTCTCAAACACTCAAAAATACACACACACACACACACTCTCTCTCTCTCAAAACACACACACACACACACACACACACATTAAGCCTATTGTTGGAGAGTTATGTTTTTTTATTGTATTTTCATGACAATTATATATTCCCCCATCATCACATATATATATATACAATAGTTTTTTTCTCTTTTGAAATAATTAACCAGACATGTTTTTCTTTACATTTAAAAAATTACATAAATGTTAACAGTAGGTAGATTTGTAAAATAATTAGATTTTTTGATTCTATGGTGAAATATTATCATTTTTTTTATATAATTACAGTAATAAGACCTAAATGCAAATACAATAAAAAAAAAACGTAATTACCCTAAAATAGGCTTAATTTTCTTTATACATAGTTATTGTGTTTTTCTTTTGTATTTGGGTGTAAAACATGACCTGTTTTTGACAGTTCTCCTTAGATTCGCTCGTACAGATGTTGAGTTCCTGTCTGAGTCTACGGTGTGTGTGTGTGTGTGTGAGAATGAGGCCGATGTGAAGGTACGGCGGACAGCCGGTCAATCTCACGCCTCTGTCACCTGACCTCATTTGCATACTAAACCCCGCCTCCATCACAGCAACAGGCTCAGCGATTTTAGAGAGTTTATTTCAGCAAATGTGTCGCATCTTCATAACGTTAATCATCTCTGTCATATTCATAAATGCCAGGCTGTCACAGGCTTATATGAGGTCATTTATTTCAATTTACTGCTCTGAAACACAGACGCAGCCTCGTCTCGGGGGACGTCCTGCCGAATGAAATCGTATTTGGAGGAAATTAATCACATTAAAAAGTAGATTAAGCGATAATCCTCTGCGAGCTCTTAAACACTGTAAGTGATTGGCGTTGTCGCTGACCCGGGATCCGCTCGGCCCTTTATCCAGAGATCAGTGCAGCGTCCCTGGGGAAGAGCGTTAGGCGAGTCCCTGGATTAGGCCTTAAAATCGCCCACCGGACCCTCATTTACATAATTACACTTTAATTATGTGAAATATTGCGTGATGGTGGTAATTCCAGTATTCTGAGCACATGTTTATCTGAGATTGTGTGTCGTGTTTACAGACGAGCGGCTGTTTGGGATTTTAACCCTTTAAAGCCCGATATATGAGATAATACTCGTACAAAAATTAATTTAAATGGAAAGGTGTTTTTTGTTGTGCATCATATTTAATACCTCAAGCTCAATAAACACCTCGATTTTATTCAGAGGCCTAAACTGAGCCAAAAATATGCTTTATTGTTCAGATCCTGATTTTTATATATGACAAAGAAGTAAGATGAAATTCTGATGCTTGTAATGTAAATCAATGAGATCTTTATGATAGCATAGCAGATACTTGTCATGTAAATATCAATATCTGCCAATAATATGTGTTAGTAAGATGATATTTAATGGTTAGTTTTCTGTAGTTTTAAAACATACAGTTTATTGCAATGCACTAAAACGTTGATTGAGAGATGAACTAATAGACCGGTGTTAATCAGATCATGTTGATCATCTAGAGGCCTGTCACTGTAACTTTGATACAGAGGGATTTATAGGGTTAAGAACGGGACTGTAAAAGCCGCTATGAGAATCAGAGCTTATATAATCTGATTTATCGCCTCTCGTTTTGCCTGATCCTCTAAAGCTCAAAGTAACATGTCAAAACGCAATTACATTTGTCCGGACCAGTGGCACATGAACTCACTGTTCACATGAGCGCATCTGATCCAAACACCACTGCATCTTTACAGAATTACACACGCACACACACACACACACACACACGTCTGCACGTGTGCGCACACACACACACACACACACTCACTTAAACACACACACACACTCTCACACTCACATACACACACACGCAAACACGTCTGCACACACACACACTCACTCACTCACACACTCTCACTCACACACACACAGTTCAGTTCAGTAGTGTCAGTGCATGATAATATTACTGAATATTAATTTCTTGTAACCCCTATAATACCATCACATATCCAAAATACCCAGAGCTCTTCTGCTGTCTCCTTGATCTGCGGGTCACTGTGAGCGTGACCTCTGACCTCATGAGTGACAGCCAATGACAGGCCGGTGTGATGCGTGCAGGTGATGCTAATGTCATGTGATCATCCGGGTCGCAGTTTGTCGGAGTGACGGCGCTGTGGTGTGTGAGGTGGACGGGACGCCTTTACACATCAGTGTGTGTGTGTGTGTGTGTTTGTCTAATTAAGATTTGAAAAGCTGCTCTAAACGGACACAAGCTGAGCTCTTCATCCTCACACTCCACATGCTGAAGGAATGAGAGTGTGTGAAAGATCTCATAATACACTGAAAACTGCTGAAGGAATGAAGGATAAATATTCTGGTTTTGATGGATTGAGAACTGGTGTGTTGTGTCAAAGCATGGCATTGTTATAGTACATGTGCAGAAAATATGCAAATCTCTTCCTCTACGACTGCGTCACAATCCTCATGCTGTCTACATAGTGAGCAAGATTACACTAGTGTGTCTCCGATCATGAAGGTAGCCGTACATAACATGTCAAAGCTGCATTAATGTGACACTGTTGTTGTTGGTTTGAAAAACATGGTATTATTGCGATCCAAAAAAACCGTCAGAACAGTAATGCAAAGCTTGGCTCCTAGATGTTATTTTATAATTCAAATAAAACATATATTCTAAATATTATATTATATATATCATTTCGAAAATACCACCACCAATTACATAAAATATTAATAAAGTGTATATATGTATATATACACACACACACACAGCACACACATATATATATTTATGTATAATTTTAAAATGTATATAATTATTAATTATGTTTTAAATATTATATATTTTACTGTATGTAAAACTATAAGTTATATGTATATAATTAAAAAAAAATCATGTAATCATAATATATATTTGTAAAATATATATATGCAAAATTATCAATTATATATAATATAAATAGTTTGTAAAAAAAAATGAAAAATTATGTATATATTTGAAACATTATTACATTAAACACAATAATACTTGCTATTTCTTGTGGATTTTCAAACTAAGCGTTCATGCATGATTTGTGGTGTAATATTTCCCACAACCCCTTGCACAACAGGAGACCGAAACTCCTAAAGTATGAATCTGAAATGTGAATACATTGAGCTCTATGCTCATATTTACATGCTAACACAAACAGTGCACAGCAAATGAGTGTAATCATGTTTAATAATAATGTATCAAGGCAATTGAATCTCAAAAAATTGTGGTATGCATGTACATACTCAGAATTATGGAAAAAATGAGATGATTCATTTGAGGGATGCATTTTTGTTCAGTTTTCCGTCTGGGTGAAACTGTGTGTTTCGTAACTCAAACGTTTGTGTTCTGTCGTAATATGGACACGATTGCCATTAGATGTGCGATTCCTTCGGGAATATAACAGTTGCAAAACTCGGGTGGGAATGTTTCTTCAGAACAGCAGATGCAATCGAGTGTGTGTGTGTTTCTCAGGGAACAGAGAGGAAAGATGTCTCTAAACACAACACAAACCGTACAAATCGAGCGTTTAAAGGAAAGAGCGTGACGCTGGAGGACGAGGCCTGGAACCGGGCGGCCAATCAGAAGACAGCGTTTAACTCCGGATCCAATCTGACACGATCGGGAAGCGTTAAGGATCTCATTTACAGGTTCGATGGATCACACACACCGCTCTCACGCTCTCTCGGGTCGCTGAAGGTCAAAGGTCAAGACGTGAGCGGACGGGATACCGGGAAAATGAGACATGGAAGCAAAGAGAGAGGGAAGAACCAGAACCCGGTCTCATCCGGAGAAATACCAGATCCCAAATTACAAGAAACTATAGAGCAGAAACGCCCCACTGCAGAGAACGAAGAGGAAGACCGGACTAAACACGCTAAAGATGACAAACACAACACTAGAGAACTAAAGCAACTAAAGCACAGGACAGAGAGTCCGGATGCTCCTGTTCCTGGTCCGGTAAGTCCGGGATCGGATCCGATCGCTCGCAGTCGTCAGTCGCTCTGCTTCACTGCGAATCTCCACTCGCCTCACATCAAACGGTCAATCATCTGTTTGATTTCCAGCTGCACGCTTCATCAATCAACTCTGATACTAATCAATCCAACACACTCGCCTTGATGTTTCAGAGCGTTTGTCTGCGCATGAGCAGTGTTGTTCGAGTTGAAATGAGAAATGATTTTACTAATCGTTTTTAATTTATATTTCCCTTTTTATTTATATTATTTTAGATTTATAAAAATTATTATTATTATTTTTGGGGGGAATTTAAAAAAAAATTGTATTTAAATTTGAATTTTAATTATTTTAATTATTTGTTTTTTTATTTAGTTTTATTTTACTTTAATTATTTATTTTATTTTATTTTAAAAAACAATTATTGAAATATTTTTTTTTTCATTTTGTATTTTACTTTTGTATTTATTTTATTTTAATTTATATTATTTTAGATTTATATATATAAACATTTTTTTTATTTATAAAAAAAAATAAATAAATCTATTAAAGTTTTAGCCCTGCGCATGAGCGCTTTAGATGTGCATGTCTGTGTTTGTTGCGTCTCTGAGTGTTTGTAACTACACACTGATTTAATAAGGTCCTGGTAGCCCAGCACTGGTCACTCACTGTCTCTTCTGTTACCCAGCTCTCCAGCTGCAACGGTGAGAAGCAGCACAGCAGTCCTCAGTCTGATGACGAACCCTCGACCCCTAAAGCCCCGCCCAACCCCAAATACCAGCTGTTCCTGGGGTCCAACGGCTCCGTGGGCTCCAACGGGACCAGCGGCTCCAACGGGAACCTCCGGAGGATCAGCTCAGCCATGCGTGGGTCCATGGAGTCGCTGTCGTCCCGGGACTGGGACAGCGTGTCCGACAGGGTGAGTGTCCGCTTAAAAATATAGAAATAAAATGTAAAAATTATGTAAATAAAACAAAAATTAGAGATATTAATTTAATATTAATTATGAATTTATTAATTTATTATAATAACTATAATCTCAATTATACTAAAATAACAGAAATGAATGTACTAGTTACTTTTGCGGTACAAAACTCTTCCAGAAATGTTAAAAAAATAAATAATAATAATTATTATTATTTAATTAATTAATACTTTGCAATGAATATAAATAATAAATGATCATTAAAAATATATATATATATATTTTGTAATTAAAAATTATTTAGAAAAATATAAAATTAAAAAAGTATCTTTTAAAAAAAAATGTTTTGCTGTGTGATGTGTTTGCCTGCCAGCATTGTTTGAATATAACATGTTCATTTTAAAAGGAGCAATTTTGTTTTATTTTAAATACCTATTTTTCATCTATTATAAAAAAATTATTCCTTTTTATGATACTATTACATGTTTTATGTCGTCCATTTAAAAAGCGACATGCTGCTTTACCTGATACTGATTCTGATATGCTTTAAACAATGTCATTTACAATAGCTGTTTACAGTAGTAATTTACTGTAGCCGTTTACAGTAGCCATTTACAGTAGCCGTTTACTGTAGCCGTTTACAGTAGTCGTTTACTGTAGTCGTTTACAGTAGTCGTTTACTGTAGTCGTTTACAGTAGCTGTTTACAGTAGTCGTTTACTGTAGTCGTTTAACGTAGCCGTTTACAGTAGCTGTTTACAGTAGCTGTTTACTGTAGTCGTTTACAGTAGCCGTTTACAGTAGTCGTTTACAGTAGCCGTTTACTGTAGTCGTTTACAGTAGCCGTTTACAGTAGTAATTTACTGTAGCGTTTACAGTATCTGTTTACTGTAGTCTTTTACAGAAGCCGTTTACAGTAGTAATTTACAGTAGCCGTTTACAGTATCTGTTTACAGTAATTTACAGTAGCAATTTACAGTAGCCGTTTACAGTAGCCGTTTACAGTAGTCGTTTACAGTAGCCGTTTACTGTAGTCGTTTATAGTAGCCGTTTACAGTAGTAATTTACTGTAGCGTTTACAGTATCTGTTTACTGTAGTCTTTTACAGAAACCGTTTACAGTAGTAATTTACAGTAGCCGTTTACAGTAGCCGTTTACAGTAGCTGTTTACAGTAGCTGTTTACAGTAGCCGTTTACAGTAGCTGTTTACAGTAGTCATTTACTGTTGTCGTTTACAGTAGCTGTTTACAGTAGTCGTTTACCGTAGCCGTTTACTGTAGTCGTTTACAGTAGCCGTTTAGAGTAGCTGTTTACTGTAGCCGTTTACAGTAGCGTTTGCAGTAGTTGTTTACAGTAACCGTTTACTGTAGTTGTTTACAGTAGCGTTTACAGTAGCTGTTGACTGTAGCCGTCTACAGTAGCGTTTGCAGTAGTCGTTTACAGTAGCCGTTTACAATAGCCGTTTACTGTAGTCGTTTACAGTAGCTGTTTACAGTAGTCGTTTACAGTAGTGTTTACAGTAGCTGTTTACTGTAGTCGTTTACAGTAGCGTTTACAGTAGCATTTGCAGTAGTCGTTTACAATAGCCGTTAACCGTAGCCGTTTACTGTAGTCGTTTACATTAGCGTTTACAGTAGCTGTTTACTGTAGCCGTTTACAGTAGCCGTTTACAGTAGCCGTCTACAATAGCCGTTTACAGTAGCCGTTTACTGTAGTCGTTTACTGTAGTCGTTTACAGTAGCGTTTACAGTAGCTGTTTACTATAGCCGCTTACAGTAGCGTTTGCAGTAGTCGTTTACAATAGCCGTTTACAGTAGCCGTCTACAGTAGCCGTCTACAGTAGCCGTTTACAGTAGCTGTTTACTATAGCCGTTTACAGTAGCGTTTGCAGTAGTCGTTTACAATAGCCGTTTACAGTAGCTGTTTACAGTAGCTGTCTACAGTAGCCGTCTACAGTAGCCGTTTACAGTAGCTGTTTACAGTAGCCGTTTACAGTAGCTGTTTACAGTAGCTGTCTACAATAGCCGTTTAAAGTAGCTGTTTACAGTAGCCGTTTACAGTAGCCGTTTACAGTAGCTGTTTACAGTAGCCATTTACAGTAGTCATTTACATTAGTCATTTACAGTAATGCCTCTGTGTTCCTCCAGATGGGCGGCTTTGACAGTCCTCCCAGAGTTTTCAACAGTCCATATGCGACACTGTCGTTGGACTACAATCCCATCAACAGAATGGCAGATTTTAAGGTAAATAAGTCACATTCTGTGTTTATGTATGAGTGCGTGTCCCTCTAGTGGACAGAACATGTACTTCAGCTCCATACGTGTGTGTATGAACACCTAAAGTGTCACATAAATACTTAACTGTCTTCAACAATGATTATTCACTTCTTTTACAATTATTATAGCTTTTCTGACTTATTAATCCAGACTACATGAGATACATTTGTCATACTGCAGGACTATTGACTGTTGTATTTGAATCAGACACAGGAAGTGATGTCACCTTGCGTCTCTGAGATGAACCTCTTTGGTCTGAACCGAAGCGTGAGTCCCAATACGAGTCCGGGGCTCAATCCTCGCTCGCGCATCGGCTACGACAGTCTGACGCGCAGACGAGACGTAAACGTGAGTTTATTTCTCATCAAACCAATAACCTTCCTTTACTTTTAAATGAGTGTTATTAATAAAACCACCTTAAAACATGTCAATATATTTTGTATCAAATTGTTGGGGAAAATATATAAATATATAGATAGATATATAATTATTATTTAAATAATATAATAACATATTTTTTGTATTACAATTATTTTAATACATTATGTATTAAATATATATATATATATATATATATATATATATATATATATATATATTACAAATATTTAAATTTAAAGTTTAGTAAAAAAAATTATAGATTTAAATTAATTGTTTATATATATATATATTATTTAAATCGAAAAATACAAAATACATATAAATTATAATTCTATACTAAGAATTATATATATATATATAGTATTTAAATAATATAATAACATATTTATATTAATTATAGTAATACATTATGCACACATATACATATATACATACATAC
The DNA here is from genome assembly GCA_026230005.1 of Gila orcuttii. Lineage (NCBI taxonomy): Eukaryota > Metazoa > Chordata > Actinopteri > Cypriniformes > Leuciscidae > Gila > Gila orcuttii. The sequence goes on along the minus strand of JAPDVR010000014.1, from coordinate 40,601,422 downwards.
ATACATACATACACACACACACACACATATATATATATATATATATATATATATATATATATATATATAATATTTAATTAATTTATGTAATGGTAATATATGTATATAAACATGTAATAAATAAATAAATCTATAAAACAAAAATAATTATAGATTTAAATGAAATATATATTGCTTCTATATATTAAATAAAATAATACAATAACTAATTAAATATTCATTCAATATATATAAATATAATATATGTATATATACATGTAACTTAAATAACTTGCATTTTATGTATATATATATATATATATATATATAGTTATTATAAAGTTATTATTTAATATAGCCATAAATTGGTGGTTTACAGACTTTGTGTCTCAGCAGTTGCTTTTAAAATAAAAATAAAAAGTATTGAACTGTTTTTCTCCAGAAGGCCACACCGGGTCAACTCATGCAGAGAAACAATCAGCCGAACAAGCGTGACTACGTGCAGGAGTTGACCAATCAGCTGGACGACTGTCGCAGGGTCAGTGTCACACACACACACACACACACACACACACACACACACACACACACACACACACACACACTCCATAGCCAAACACACACCATAGTGTTCTTCTGCTGTTCTCCAGAGGTTTCTGTCCACTGGAAATCGTTCAGAAAAACTGAAATGTTTTGCTCAGTGTTTTGTTAAGGTTAATCCAGTGTCTGTACATGCATGAGCTGATAATACTTTATAATAAGGTTCATTAGTTAACATTAGTTAATGTATTAACTAACATTAACTAACCATGAGCAATACATTTGTTACTGTATTTGTTAATCTTTGTTAATGTTAGTTAATAAAAATCCAGCTGTTCAATGTTTGTGCATGTTAGTTCACAGTGCATTAACCAATGTTAACAAATACAACCTTTGATTTTAATAATGAATTAGTTAATGTTGAAATTAACATTATTTTTTTAACAAAATTAATTAACAAAATTAACCTTATTGTAAAGTGTTACCCATGAGCTTTTAAAAGTCCGACCAAATATTAAATCAAGAATGAGTTGCTTCTGGTTCATTTGTCACACTGGAAAAAGAAGCTTTTATTCTGCACATTTTGACAAATGCAATCATAAATCATCCAGTTATCCCAAGTGTATATAAATACTGAATAATGCACAGTATATGTACATAACAAATGGGTTTCTGCTGTCAGTAAGAGAAAAATCCTCAAGCTTTTCCACAGAATTCATGCAAAAAATGTAATTATCTTTAACACGTGTTGATCATGTGCTACAGAGGAACCAGTTTCTGGAAGCGGAGAGCGTAGAGCTGGAGAAAGAGAGGAATCAGATCCGCTTCGAGATGCGAGGACTTCTAGTGAACAATGAAGATCTTCTGCGGACCAACACACAGATGCAGGGAGAGACCAACCGGCTGAGAGAGAGGATCGTGGAGTTAGAGAGCAACAACAACGTGATGCAGGAGCGCTTCAAAAAGATGGAGGTACGGAAGAAAAATCAGTTCGTTTTCTCCATAAGGACACGGATTTTTAATGATAACATAAATCTTTAAAGACAGCGAGCTATGAGGTTGTTAATCAATGGTATTTGCTTCTGTTGAACCAGTTAGTCTGCATTATTTCAACTTATTCTTAAAATAGTCGTGTTTAACGGCGGAATTCCTGGGAAGAACTACATTACCCATAATGCTGTACTGAAAATTCCACCAATCAGAGAGTCGAAACAAGAGCTTTTTAGCTCCGCCCACTCCCATGGAGTTGTTATAAGTAGTTTTATATTCCTCCGTTATTTTTAATTTGATTATGTCATTCGCAATGCATCAAGGGATTGTAGTTCTTTCCCTCACTTAAGATGTTCGGTCACAGTCTTGTATTTTCAAAAAATTTTTTTGCTTGTAGCTGATTGGTTTGGTTCATGGCACTTTAACCAAGACGTACTAATGCACTCTATAGAGCCGTCATCAGGTGATGGAGATGATTGACAGGTGTGTGTGTGTGTGTGTAGAACGAGCTGAAGGAGGCACGTGAGGTGATGGTGGAAGCAAACACTCAAGAATACGCCTTCAACTTTCTGCAACAGACACTCAAGAACAAAATACAAGACACAGAGGTGTGTATGAGTCAACACAAATACACATGCTTATTATTATTTCTTTTTAAATGCTAGTGTGTATGATAATGATATATTCATGGCAGGGTTATTTTCGTTAACTAAAACTAAAATCATCATGAAATTAATTACTTCAAATAAAATAATCATGACTGAAATAAAATATGTGTTTTATTTTAGATAGTTGCCAAGGCAATATTTCTCATTTTCTCAAAAATAGTCATTTGTTTTATTATTATTATTAGTATATTATTTTCGTTATTATAATTCATTATTTCTTCCTCCCTGTTGTTTTATTCCTTTTGTCATACCAATAAACTTCACAAAATACTTTTCAAAAACCCCTCAGAAATTATAATTATAATATAATAAATAATTTAATATGCAAAATGTAAAATTAGGGGAAATAATAAATATAATCAGGAAACATCAGGAAAAGAGTTATTGAACGATCTTCATCTATAATTTGTGTATTTTGTGAAGGTTATGTAAAATCATTGAAAATACATTTATGATGTTTGTTGTATTTTATTGTGTGCGTGTTTGTCCTGAGTCTGATCTTCCATGTGTGTGTGTCTGTAGGAAGCTCTGGAGAAACAAACACAACACGCTCAGTGTGTGTCTGAGAAACTGTGGCTCACTGAACGCAGTCTGGAGGAGCTGGAGCTCGAGAAGGAGAACAAGACCAAGAAAGCTCTAGAACTCGGCAATAGTGTTTTCAGACTGGAGACGGAGGTACACACACACACACACACACACACACACTCTCTCTCTCACTGACACACACACACAAACATACTCACACACTTACACATATACACAACCCCCCCCCCCCTCTCTCTCACACTCACAATATAACATTGACTTTCTGCATTCATCTTCATATTCTTTATTCTGAAGAAGAAAAGATGTTTCTCCAACTCTGAAACAACTTTGCTTTTCTACTGATGTCATCAAGGCCGTGTGATAATAGAAAAAAATAACTGGACTACTGCAGTTTGTAGTCCAAACTGCGACCAAATATTCATGATCAAATGTGTGTGTGTGTGTGTGTGTGTGTCAGCTGGCAGACTCTCTTCAGGAGGCTCTCCAGGCGCGAACGGAGCTGAGTTTGCAGCAGAAGCTTCGGGCCGACGCTCAGCTGAGAGTGGATGAGCTGGAGGAGAGTGTGTTGGAGAAAGACCAGGAGCTGCTGAGACTCACACAGATCGTCTGCAGACTGCAGGGAGAGGTGAGAGACTCACACACACACTACTGAACTACTGCAAGGAGAGAGAGAGTGAGTGGGAGAGTGAGTGAGTGAGAGATTGAGTGAGTGAGTGTGAGAGAGTGAGAGATTGAGTGAGAGTGAGAGAGAGTGAGTGTGAGAGTGAGTGAGAGTGTGAGAGATTGAGTGAGAGAGAGTGTGAGAGAGTGAGAGATTGAGTGAGAGAGAGTGTGAGAGAGTGAGTGAGTGAGAGATTGAGTGAGTGAGTGAGTGAGTGAGTGTGAGAGTGAGAGATTGAGTGAGAGAGTGAGTGAGTGATTGAGTGTGAGAGAGTGAGTGAGAGAGATTGACTGAGAGTGTGAGAGAGTGAGTGAATGTGAGAGAGTGAGTGAATGTGAGAGAGTGAGTGAGTGTGAGAGAGTGAGTGAGAGATTGAGTGAGTGAGTGAGTGAGTGAGTGAGTGAGTGAGAGATTGAGTGAGTGAGTGAGTGAGTGAGAGAGTGTGAGTGAGTGTGAGAGAGGGAGTGTGAGAGTGAGTGAGTGTGAGAGAGTGAGTGAGTGAGAGTGAGTGAGTGAGAGATTGATTGAGAGATTGAGTGTGAGAGTGTGAGTGAGTGAGAGAGAGTGTGAGAGTGAGTGAGTGAGTGAGTGAGAGATTGAGTGAGAGAGTGAGAGATTGAGTGAGAGAGTGAGTGAGTGAGAGATTGAGTGAGAGAGAGTGTGAGAGTGAGTGAGTGTGAGAGTGAGTGAGAGAGTGAGTGAGAGAGTGAGTGAGAGATTGAGTGAGAGAGTGTGAGTGAGAGATTGAGTGTGAGAGAGTGAGTGAGAGTGAGTGAGTGAGAGATTGAGTGAGAGTGAGTGAGTGAGAGATTGAGTGAGTGAGTGTGAGAGTGAGAGAGTGAGTGATTGAGTGTGAGAGAGTGTGAGAGAGTGAGTGTGAGAGAGTGAGTGTGAGAGAGTGAGTGTGAGAGAGTGAGTGTGAGAGAGTGAGTGTGAGAGGGAGTGTGAGAGAGTGAGTGTGACAGAGTGAGTGTGACAGAGTGAGTGTGAGAGAGTGAGTGTGAGAGAGTGAGTGTGAGAGAGTGAGTGTGAGAGAGTGAGTGTGAGAGAGGGAGTGAGTGAGAGGGAGTGAGTGTGAGAGAGTGAGTGTGAGAGAGTGAGTGAGTGTGAGAGAGTGAGTGAGTGATTGAGTGAATGTGAGAGAGTGAGTGAGTGTGAGTGAGTGTGAGAGAGTGAGAGATTGAGTGTGAGAGTGTGAGAGTGTGAGTGAGTGAGTGAGTGAGTGTGAGAGAGTGAATGAGAGAGTGAGAGATTGAGTGAGAGAGAGAGTGAGTGAGTGAGTATGAGAGAGAGTGTGTATCAGAGATTTAGGCGTCTCATCAGTCCTAATGTTGAAGTTCTCTTTGCACTCGACTCCATCATGACTCTGTGTGTGTGTGTGTGTGTGTGTGTAGGTGACAAATAAGCTGAGCTATAAGGAACAGACTCTAGAGGAGGAGATTCAGCTGCGTGAGCGAGCGCAGCTTCAGTGCAAACAGGCCGAGAGAGCGGTGGAAGATCTGCGGATGGAGATGCAGACGCTCAGCCAGGCCAGAGACGAACTCTCCAAACAGCTCAAACTAGCACAGGTGTGTGTGTGTGTGTGTACACTGCTGACAACACTGGCAGGTCAAGTCAATACAGTAGAGGTTATATAGCAGCTTTACAGTGTTGAACGGAAAATCAATCATGCAAAGTTCATCAAATATGAGACTAATTCAAATTCTGCTGTAAAGCAGCTGTACTGAAGACAATAGAGTCATTATTCAGATCAAAGTTTTGTTTTCATCTGATAGTGTCAGTGCAGTCAAAGAGATTTTTTTGTGTTTGTGAAAAACTGTGAAAGATCATTAAACTGCCTATTTGCATTAGTGATGCATCAAAATACATTTTAACGAAACACTGAAACCGAAATTACTGACCTTTTACTTAAGTTTTCAATTAGCAGAAAACCAAAAAATAAAGTTTTAATAATCAATTAATTGATAAAATGTATTTAATAATCAGCACTCAAATAAAAACTCAAAAAATGTTTTATATTAAATATTAAGTTGCTTATAATATTATATTGTTGCTTTTATATTATATGATATATTGATTTGTGGTTTGTACAAACATTTAAACAATGGCTGTCATAACTATTTTTCATGATGTATTCAAATATGTATTTAATAAAGAAGACAATAGCTTTAGAAATAAATATATAAAAATAAGAATAAATAAAAAAAATACTTATTAATTAATAAATTATATTATGTTACATAAAAATATGAATAAATTAATAATTATTTAAAATAAATATATTATTGCATTATTCTTATAATATAATACATAATTAAATAATATATTTATTTTAATGCATTAATATGTTTCTTTTTAATTCATTTATTTAAATAAATACATTTATTAATTCATAAATTAAAAATTATAATGAAAATTTAATATAGTGCATATATTTATTAAAAAAGTTTGCGTTTTTGAGGTTTGCGCAGAGATAACCTTTTTTTCAAACATTTTCAACGCTTGCATCTTGGATCCTATTTCAAGGTTTGCGTTCTCGAGCACCGAACACTGTTGTTGTGTGAATGAGCGGCCGGAGCGCGTTACGGGTTTTCTGTTAGAGCGGTGTCGTGTTAGCGGCCGCTACGTTAATAACTAATGATAACTAACTTTAGCTGGACAATAACTTTATTCTAGAGCTGCTGTAAAGCCAAAACAATCTCTGTTACTGTAATCTCCTATTATCACTGTAAAGCTGCTTTGAAACTATCTATATTGTTAAAAGCGCTATATAAATGAAGGTGACTTGACGAGAGTTCATTTTTCTAGCTAACTATCAAAGTTATGGTCACTGTATATGTTTTTTCTGAGGTAAATGTGACATATTGTTTACAAGCTGTCATATTGACGTCTTTCTGCGGTTGAAACACTGATTGAGTGATTACATATGTATTCATGCATTATGTGTTCTGGTATCTGTTCACAATGCTGACAAGACTGTGTTTCAGGAGAAGATCATTGATCTGGAAGCTGATCTAGAGGAGCTTCACGAGAACGACCAACGATGGGCGTCTAAACACAAGAGAGCTCTGGATCAGGTGACCGACCAACACTGATAAACTCCTCTTGTTTTCCAGTACAAATATCTAAACATCCTGACAGCAAGTTGCATTCAAGTCCCTTGACCCTTCGGTGCTCTTTGCTTGTCGCTCAAAAATGACTGAAATTTTTCAGTCTTTCATTAATGAAATTAATATACTATATTTTAGTTCAATAATGTTTTTTATTTCATATTTTTTATTTTTAGGGGATTTTATGGTGCTAAATTATATTTACGCAGTATTTATAATCTATTTATTCACTTTTTGAGCATAGACCTGAAAATTACATAAACTGTCGTAAATCTTGAATGTTTTAGAGCACAGACTGAAGTTTGATCTCTTTTTAAAGACGACACTTGTGTGGAAAAAGTTTTAAAAAGTGAACTTAAAAAAAGTTACAGAATTTTACGTTTATTGTTATGAAAAATGTGCAAAAATACTGTTTCAATTTTTATATGAAATATATACAGGTCCTTCTCAAAAAATTAGCATATTGTGATAAAGTTCATTATTTTCCATAATGTAATGATAAAAATTAAACTTTCATATATTTTAGATTCATTGCACACCAACTGAAATATTTCAGGTCTTTTATTGTTTTAATACTGATGATTTTGGCATACAGCTCATGAAAACCCCAAATTCCTATCTCAAAAAATTAGCATATCATGAGAAGGTTCTCTAAACGAGCTATTAACCTAATCATCTGAATCAACTAATTAACTCTAAACACCTGCAAAAGATTCCTGAGGCTTTTAAAAACTCCCAGCCTGTTTCATTACTCAAAACCGCAATCATGGGTAAGACTGCCGACCTGACTGCTGTCCAGAAGGCCATCATTGACACCCTCAAGCAAGAGGGTAAGACACAGAAAGAAATTGCGGTGTGGCATGGAGGCAATCAGCCTGTGGCACTGCTGAGGTGTTATGGAGGCCCAGGATGCTTCGATAGCGGCCTTAAGCTCATCCAGAGTGTTGGGTCTTGCGTCTCTCAACTTTCTCTTCACAATATCCCACAGATTCTCTATGGGGTTCAGGTCAGGAGAGTTGGCAGGCCAATTGAGCACAGTAATACCATGGTCAGTAAACTATTTACCAGTGGTTTTGGCACTGTGAGCAGGTGCCAGGTCGTGCTGAAAAATGAAATCTTCATCTCCATAAAGCTTTTCAGCAGATGGAAGCATGAAGTGCTCCAAAATCTCCTGATAGCTAGCTGCATTGACCCTGCCCTTGATAAAACACAGTGGACCAACACCAGCAGCTGACATGACACCCCAGACCATCACTGACTGTGGGTACTCCAGTGCTGCTTCTCTGTAGCCCAGGTCAGGCGCTTCTGCCGCTGTTTCTGGTTCAAAAGTGGCTTGACCTGGGGAATGCGGCACCTGTAGCCCATTTCCTGCACACGCCTGTGCACGGTGGCTCTGGATGTTTCTACTCCAGACTCAGTCCACTGCTTCCGCAGGACCCCAAGGTCTGGAATCGGTCCTTCTCCACAATCTTCCTCAGGGTCCGGTCACCTCTTCTCGTTGTGCAGCGTTTTTTGCCACACTTTTTCCTTCCCACAGACTTCCCACTGAGGTGCCTTGATACAGCACTCTGGGAACAGCCTATTTGTTCAGAAATTTCTTTCTGTGTCTTACCCTCTTGCTTGAGGGTGTCAATGATGGCCTTCTGGACAGCAGTCAGGTCGGCAGTCTTACCCATGATTGCGGTTTTGAGTAATGAAACAGGCTGGGAGTTTTTAAAAGCCTCAGGAATCTTTTGCAGGTGTTTAGAGTTAATTAGTTGATTCAGATGATTAGGTTAATAGCTTGTTTAGAGAACCTTTTCATGATATGCTAATTTTTTGAGATAGGAATTTTGGGTTTTCATGAGCTGTATGCCAAAATCATCAGTATTAAAACAATAAAAGACCTGAAATATTTCAGTTGGTGTGCAATGAATCTAAAATATATGAAAGTTAAATTTTTATCATTACATTATGGAAAATAATGAACTTTATCACAATATGCAAATTTTTTGAGAAAGACCTGTATTTTCAAAAACATGTTTTACTCTAAAACTGTGATAAAATGAAATCCGTTAATCTAAACAAGTAAACAAAATGAGCAGATTTTTTGATTGATCATGATTTTTTGTGTGTGTGTGTGTGTTCACACAGCAACTGCCAAAACCTTTACTAAGTTTTGTACCATTCCGATAAAGAAAAAATGTAAAAAAAAAAACTTTTTTTTACATTTTCGTTCAAAATGTAATTTCACTCGGCGGCCAACTTTGAAATGCTGGCAAACAAGACAGAAGTTCTGAGGAAGAACATCAGCTTTTGCAATGCAAGCAGTTTTTAGATCAGGAAAGCAGATGAACAGAATGGTGTGTAAACGTGTGTGTCTCTCACAGTCTGAGCAACTGCAGATGAAGCTCATCCAGGAGAAAGATCTCAACGAGCAGCTGGAGTGTGAGAAGGCCATCCTGGAGAGACAGGTGTGTGTGTCTGTAATCATAGAAACATCTTTAATAATGAAAGATGATGATGCTGACGCTGCTGATGTTTGCAGCTGCGAGATGCGCGCAGTGAGATGGAGGAACTTCAGAATAACAGAGTCGAGGTCGATTCTGTCACTAGAGCCGAGATCAAAGCCAAAGAGCTGGAGAACACACTGCGTGCAGAGGAGAGGTCAGACACACACACACACACACTCACTCATGCTCATTGTTAGTCCATGTTCATGGGAGATTCATTTAAGTTTAAAGTGGTCATGAACTTGATTTTTTTATTATTTAATTGTTTCCTGAGGTGCACTTATAATGATAATATGATTTTTACATCACAAATTGTCACAATTAGCAATAAATGTCTATTTCCTAGCATGATTTTAGCCTCTGATTTGAACGTTCTGTTTGAAGGGGCGTCAGTGTAAACGCCCACTGCTGTGATTGGCATATTGCATATGAAATAAGTGGGAAAATGTGGAACCCTCTCAAATACTTTTATTATGTTTTCACTATTACAGCTGTCGAGATTAACGAATCGTGAAAAGTAACAAATATAGCATTATATTTAGATTTGTTCCATCACATGAAAGGTTGCAGTGATGAGCATTGAGCAGATGAAAGAGTCTGTTGATCGCGTGAATGAAGTGATCTCATCATTGCACCGCAATTTCTGCACTCTCACGAATACTTTCACCAAATAACAATGCAGACATGATGTAAATACAGTAAGAGCTTCGTTGTGCAGTGTAACAGCGTCACAGTTTAAATAACAGAATGTTTTCATGTTACTAAGAGACACAATGTGAAGTTGATCGTTTAGTCACTGGCTTTATTTACTGATGCAACAGTATTGAACGATTTTGAGAGAAATCTGTCTGTACTTGATTACACATCAGGCATTTGAATAAACATGGTTACTTGCATGTTTGTGGTGTTGCTGGCAGATCCATATTGTAAAAGTCTGTCTGCAAAGCCTGCGCTGAAATTGCGACTGATTTAACAAATAATCCACAGTGAAATGTACTGAATACAAATAAATAATGCACTGCTGAGACTTTCACAGTTTAAAAAAAAAAACCACTTTCCTAACATTAGGATAATTTGGAAGGTAATGGTATTGATCCTGTGTCGATCTTTACTCGATCTCATGTCACTATTCATTAACGCTCCAGTGGGCGGAGCCAAAGACGCAGTGATGTAGACGTAGGCGTTGGTATTCTTCTGCAAAGACGATCTTTCGCTGCCCTGTGACGTCATAATTCCACACTTTTCAGATCCTGTCGTTTTCTGGCGTTGATCCCAATAAAAGTTATTTTTGGAAAATCAAGGAAATTTTGAGTTCTGAAACTTACAGGATATTTTTATAGTATAACGACCTCTTAACTGTCAAAAAATCATTCTCAGTTCATGACCCCTTTAATGTGATTACGAGTTCCTCTTGGCAATGCAATAGTTGTGCAAGAGAAGGCAATGAAATATAATTTTTCTCCCTTTTATATAATTTGTTTTTTCGCCACCATGTGCATATATGGGCTCTGTTTCCTAATAATTTGGAAATTTGAAGAAAATCTTGAAGTGTTCCATCAGCCACTTCATAGATGTAACCTTCTAGCGGTTCCATCATGGATCATTTTACAAATTTATTTTAGTTTAATTCTTTTTTCTTTTCTTTTTTTAATTAAATGTTATGAATTAAACCGCTCATAAACATACTATTTGTATCATCCAATCATTTAATATATTTCTCCTTATACCTTTTTGGCATGACGGGTTCTTTAAGATTGAGTCCAGAACCCTAGAGTTCTCAATAGAACCACATTGTGTCAGAATGATCCTCTAAAGACTCTCTTTCTGCTCCTCAGGAATAAAGTGGTCATGAGCAACACCATCAGCAAACTGGAGAGGAAGATCCATGAGCTGACGGAGCAGATGGAGGAGGAGAACAGGATCTCCACAGAGCAGAGGGAGCTGGTACGACACACACACACACACACTCTGACAGACAGCAGAGGGAGACACAACACTGAGCACACACACACACTCTGACAGACAGCAGAGGGAGACACAACACTGAGCACACACACACACACTCTGACAGACAGCAGAGGGAGACACAACACTGAACAACAGCACACACACACACACTCAGCAGAGGGAGACAAAACACTGAACAACAGCACACACACACTCAGCAGAGGGAGACAAAACACTGAACAACAGCACATCACACACACTTACACACAATTATTTAATATTTCTTTTATACTTACATTTACTTTTCCATATATATTTTTTGTATTTGTGCCGTTTGCAAGTTTTATTCTCGTAGTTATCGTTAGTGATTGAACAAGTGATCAGACTCCTGGAGGAGGATCAAATGTGGAAAAGGAGTGTTTTGGTCCTCTGGGCTGAAGGTTGTGTGTGTTTGTAGATGACTCAGCGGATCCGTGTGTTGAAGAGGCAGCTGAACGAGGCCGAGGAAGAGGCGAGTCGACGGGACGTTCAACACCGACACACACAGAGAGAACTGATGGAGGAGAGAGAAGCCAACAGCCGACTGCAGAGACAACTGCTGGACCAACAGCTGACCAACAAGTACGCACACACACACACACACACACACACACACACACTCTCAATGAATGCCCATCAAGTAAATGATGGACAGAATTTTGGGTCAAATATCTCTTTAATGCATATTAATATCAAATTAATTTATTAAATAATAAATGCATATTTATTTATTTGTTTGTAAATTAACATATATTAATATGGTGTCTATACTGAAACAAATATTTATAATATATATAGTCATACATATATATATATTATTTAATAGGTGCCATATTTTATATTAATACTCCATATTATTTTATATTGATCTAAAATTAGATTTATTAATAAATACGTATGTTTTTTTATTAAAATTATACATAAATATTTGTTAATAAATGCACCATAACTTATTAATTACAATTACATTTATTAAATAAGTTATGTATATTTGTATTTTATTATATTATACATATGTGTTAATATACACCATATTAATATATGAATTAATATATATATTAATTATAAATAAATATTTGTGTAAATACACTATTATTTTAGATCCATGTAAATTTCATTTATAAAATAATTAGGAATTATTTATGAATATATAAATAAATGGGTTACTATACACCATATTAATAAAATAAATTACATTTATTTAAAATAAATATGTATAATTATAAATATTTGTGTTAATATATACACAATAATAATGTATTAATATAAATTACATTTATTAAATAATAAATAAATATTTATGCATTTTTGTTCAATCTAATAAAAATATAATTTTTTGAGACTGTATTTTGCATGAAGACCTTGCTAGAAACTAAAAGTCCTTACTATCAAACATTTATGCTAGGTTTATGTTCTCCTAATATTGTTTTTCGTTTGTGTCCCGCAGGAGGAAAGAGTCGAGACAAACTCTAGAAAACCTGAAACTGAACTTCGATGAAGATGAAGATGAGGAAGAGTCCAAACGCACAGAGAAGCAGATCTCACAGGTCTGACCTCACAAACCTGGAACTATATCTGTAAAAACTGCCAAAACCGCATCAATCTGGATCTGCTGTCAGACAAACTGTTTCCGCTGAGACCAAACGCCCAAAACCATCAAAACACTTCAGATCCAGAGAAACTCCATATGAACTGAACGACAATAAAGTTGTGGAAAAGCTCTTTCCTGTGGACTGACACTCAGGAATATAATCATATCTACAGAGAACTTGCAGGAAAATCTGCTTTACAGTAACAGACGTCCCCGGTTTGTTCATTTACAGTAAGCTATCGGTCTATTCTACATGTTCAGTGGTTAATGTTCTCTATCAAACTATCCGTTCTGTTGTTTCTATTGTTATTTTTTTCTATCAGCTTGTTTACATCATGCATATATAATATTAGCATAAACAAGGTAGAAATTAATATTCATAATGAAGAGTGTAGTTATTCATGACACAATGTTCAGATTTATTTAGGGACTTTAAGTGAACTTGCATGCATTCAGAGATCAGAGCGGGTGAATGTGTGAAACTGTGCTGACGGTTATTAACCGGTTAAGGGAATCGTGTTTAAGTGTTAAAAATAATATTACATGTTGAAAGGGATCATCTGTGTCTGTCTCTCAGTTTAGTGCCACTTAAAACACAGCAGCAGAGTTATGCTCCAGTGTTTGTATAAATGGTAATAAAATATGCTAAATCATGATTGTTGCCCTTTTCATTTTTTTACTTTGTTTAGAACGTTAATAGACTAGCATTAACTAAAATGCCACAAAAGGCAGCGAGTAATAAAAAAAAAACACATTTTTAACTCTTTCCCCACCAGCTTGTTTGATAATTTTCACAAAACTTTAATGGCTCCAAGAATATTATGTTGTATGAATAATATCTGAACATGCAATGCCAAAGAAAGAACAGAGACTACAACATTTTATTCTAGCTTCCTATATATATATATATATATATATATATATATATATATTTTTTTTTTTATCAACACTTGAATGTGGTTAGTTTCGTAGAAAAGCAACATTTTGAACAAAAAGCTGAGAAAATCGCGTTTTTTTTTTAAGATTTCGTTGGATCAGATTCAGAGCGATGATCAAACACAGATGGAGTCGATCGAGTCCATCAATAACTCAAAGCTTCACAGTCCTGTAACTCGTCCTGGGTCTACATCATTCAGTAACATTAGGCAGTTTTGATTTTATATGCTGTTTTAATGTCTGATGATCGTGTGCGTCAGCAATGCTTCTATCAATTGTTCCTGCTTCTTCTCCTGTGTTTTGATCCAGAGCGCCCCCTACTGTATAACAGTGGAAACATGGCTAGCTGGTGACAATGGCAGGGATTGAGTTAAAGTCCCCCTGTAGTAGTCAATAATTTTATCCCTTAAAGGTGACATATTATGCCCCTTTTCACAAGATGTATTATAAATCTTAGGTGTCCCCAGAATGTGTCTGTGAAATTTCAGCTCAAAATTTTTATAGCTTGTAAAAGTTGCCCTTTTTTTGGTTGTGACCAAAATCGCGCCTTTTTGTGTGTGTCCCTTTAAATGCAAACGAGCTGCTGCTCCGCCCCCGTTCAGAAGAGGCCGATCCTTTACACAGCTTCGGATACTTCAGCAATAACAAACGCGATTTTCAGTCAAATCTCAGAAATAATCCGTCTCATCCGTTATGTAGTTGTTGCATCGACTTGCATGTACTGTCATGTTTAACTTTTACACAAGTTGACCGTTCCCTGAGGTGTTTATAAGACAGCTGTGACATGTTTTGGTCAAAAGTGTTCAGTGCTTGTCTGTGCAGCAACGACAGAACAGTTTCATGCTTTGCTCCAACTTTTGCCATTGCGTTAGAACTGGTGACACTGTTGTTGCTTGCGAAAAATGTCGGCTGGTGTGTGTAAACGTGCAGATTAAGATCCTCTTCCTACGTCAGAAGGCGAGCGAAATCAGATCAGCTTAATATTTTACATGCTTGCAGAGAAAGGCTTACCAAAACAAAGTTACTGGGTTTCACTTTTCATGTTTTCAGGATTGGTAGATGCAAAGGGGACCCAATTATAGCACTTAAACAAAAAGTCAGATTTTCATGATATGTCCCCTTTAAAACTTAAAACCCTTTATGTCCCCTTTAAACACTCCTTTGTGTGTTTTTCACATACAAACCACAACATTATTGAAATGAGGACGTTCACACGGATCCGAAAAAACGTCTAGAAACGCTGTTTACTGCTGGCAGGCCAGTGAATAGCGATGTCACTTTGGCCTCGTTTACACTGCAGGTCTTGATGACCAACTCTGATTTGTTGCCTATATCCGATTTTTTTGAGTCTGTTTACACGTGCTTTCAATTCTGACCCATTTCCGATTCATGTGTTTACACTTGACTTACTATCGGAAACGTTGCACATGCTTAAAGGGTTAGTTCACCCAAAAATGAAAATTATGTCATTAACGACTCACCCTCATGTCGTTCCAAGCCCGTAAGACCTCCGTTCATCTTCGGAACAGTTCAAGATATTTTAGATTCAGTCCGAGCGCTCTCTGTCCCTCCATTGAAAATCTATGTAGCATATACTGTCCTTGTCCAGAAAGGCAATAAAGACATCATCAAAGTAGTCCACGTGACCTCAGTGGGTTAGTTAGAACTTTTTGAAGCATCAAAAATACATTTTGTTCCAAAAATAACAAAAACGACGACTTTATTCAGCATTGTATTGTCTTCCGGTTCTGTTGTCAATCCGCGTTCATGAGTCCGCTGACGTAAGACGAGCTGACGTGTTATCTGGTGCGCCCGAGCTTCGTTTACAGTCTGAGGGAGACGCACGCTGTAAACAAAACAATCTTCGCAAACATGTCTAAGGATTTCGACACAGGGGAAGACTTGCATTTTTTTTTAACCAGACATATTTATTTGAACCCGAATACACGGACGCACCAGATAACACGTCAGCAGCGTCACTGGACTCGTGAACGCGGATTGACAACAGAACCGGAAGAGAATACAATACTGAATAAAGTCGTAGTTTTTGTTATTTTTGGAACAAAATGTATTTTCGATGCTTCAAAAAGTTCTAACTAACCCACTGAGGTCACATGGACTACTTTGATGATGTCTTTATTGCCTTTCTGGACAAGGACAGTATATGGTACATAGATTTTCAATGGAGGGACAGAGAGCTCTCGGACTGAATCTAAAATATCTTAAACTGTGTTCCGAAGATGAACGGAGGTCTTACGGGCTTGGAACGACATGAGGGTGAGTCGTTAATGACATAATTTTCATTTTTGGGTGAACTAACCCTTTAAAGGGGGTTCTTGCACAGATGGACGAACTCGTAATATGCTTTGCGATATAGGTCTATGCGAAGTTCGCCAAACATCACCATGATTTTGAGGTGGAGGAGGACGAAAATATGCTTCATTGTGTGCAAGAGAGATCTCAGGACTGGTGGGAACATACGACACGATCTCATGAAAGTGGGTATCTATAGACCTTATGTAGCCACGCCTCTTTTCAGCGCTGAGCTCGTTGTCTTTTGACTTCCGGTCTGTATTTTCACAGCGATCTTGCGTAGTTATGAATGAACGGCTCGTTTAAAAAATTTACAAGGTCCATTTGTTAAGACATATGCTTTACAATGCTTATGATAAACATTACAATGCTCATGATAACTTTCGTTAATTCTACAATAAGTAAATCAACTTCACCAGCTAATTACTCCTGGACAGCGATGCCATAGAAATATACAGAGCCACCGCAAAAACGGAAGTTCAAAGACAATATTCTAAAGATGGCGGCGCCCTCGTTTCTCTGGTGCTTAAGGTCTATACCACTAATTTTATTTATCGTGCCATTTATATGCTAAAAATAGTTTTTGCGTGCATAATATAAACACTGTAAACCCTTTGGGTAGGATTATGGGTGTGGAGTGCATGTGTATTACATGCCATAAAGTGCATATCATATGCACACGAAAACTGCGTATGCACGCAAAAACTATTTTTGGCGTAAATGGCACGAGAAATAAAATTCGTTATACGCATTTTCATGAGATCGTGGCGGGCTTTAACGAGGAGCAGTGGGTCCGAAATTTTAGGATGAGCAAGCCACATTCCTCTCCTACGACGACAGCATTCCGTCCCTTTGCAGATGCGCGTCGGGGTTGCTTAGCCTAACCGCGGATACTTAGCCTAATGCCTCAGAAAATCCGATCTGCCTGTTTACATGACAGTCGCATTGGTATATCTGATTTATATCCACATATGAACGAGGCCTGAAAACTATCTCGAAATATCCGAATGCATGCGTTTTTTTTCCTGTTTACATGGTCATAGAACACATCCGATCTGTGTCATATGAGCAAAAAATCGGAATTGGGTCACATTTCACTGACAGCGTAAACGAGGCCTTTGTAATGCACATGACCTCACATTTTCCACTAATTCTTTTTTTTTTTTTTTTTAGTTCGCACAAAGATGATAACGTTGTCGTTTTTAAAAACGTGCACTTTGAAACCGGTTTTCAAAAGTTTGCGTTTTTAGTCCCCCCAAAACGCTGTTGTCATGTAAATGAATGGCCAAACGCATAAAGTTTTCAGTTTTTAGTTGAAACCGGTGTAACGTAAACCTCTTCTAATTCTTCTAATGAAATAAGAACCTGCCTTTATTCAATGTTCAGATTTCTGTCCTGGAAATGTATGCAAATGAATGCGTATTAATTAGCTAAGGCCTCATTTGCATATTTAACACTTTAACTTTAAAACAAAAAAAAAAGTTTACAGCCACCACCAACTGATTTTTGATCATTTTTCACAAACATTTAACAGCTCCCAAAGTATTTTTTGTATGAATATCTGAACTTGCAATCTAACAAAAGAAAGAGCAGAGCCTCTGCTTTTTAAAAATAAAAAAAAACGTTTAATTCTAGCTTCATGCATTTTTTTTATCAACACTTGAATGTGGGCAAGTGTCTTAAAAAAAAGCAACATTTTAAACAAAAAGTACTGCTCCGTACTTGAAGCAGAAACAAGTGATAGAAGTATTGTTTTTCACCTGTGTTTTGATCCAGCGATTCTGTACTCTTTCTTATGTGTAATAGCGCCCCCTTCGTATAACAATGGAAACATGGATTGCTGAAACATTGTGTCAATGGCGGGGAAAGAGTTAAACACCATTTTAGAAACCTTTTAGTACAAAAAAAGGTTGCAATTCAGCTAATCATGACTGAAGTATTAGTTAAACATTTTACCCTGTTTACCTGTAGCGTCTTACCGTGAAAAACATTCATGGATCCAAAACTTTGAAACCAAGGCGTCCTTAGTTTGAATGTTGACTTTCTCGTTATTACAGGCACGTGGACAGTAAGTTAAGTTACTTACAAAAAGTACTAAGCTACTTTTTGTAACTTACTTATTAGTAAGTTACAAAATTTGGCCCACATTTCATTATTCACACGTACAGAACTAAAAAAACAACAACATAAAACCCAAGTGCATTTTTCCTCTTTATTCTTTAGTAACATGTTACACGCATAACAAAAAATAAACGCTCTCAAAGAAATCTGAAGTAGATTTTTTGACCTGCTTTACAGTTTCAGTTCAGTTCTTTGTGTTATTTTCTGCTTTATTTTGCCAAATATACTTGTAATGCGTCAAACTATCTCAGAGGAGTTCAGGACCCTATTACAGACTCGGGAAGCGTGTCATTGGTCATTAGATCTTTACAGGCACAAGGAGAGAAAATCCTTCAATGTAAACTTTTAAGAGAACAACATCACTTTTCATAAAGCCATTCCTTAAACCACATGAGGTACTAAACACACGAGAAGCTCAAGAGACGCGGCTCTGTTCAAGGCCAAGCAGAAGTTCAGTAGAAACACAAAAGCTAATGTTCTTCAAACAGAAATGTTGGTCCAGAGATTGTCACATTTAAAGGCATGTGCGATCAGTCGTTACACACACACACACACACACATTCATCAAATACTCACTGCGAGTGTCTGTATGACGTGAATCATGAGGAACTGAGGTGATTATTATGGCACGGGATGATTTGGCACCGGAGGACAGAAATAAGACCATGTTAAAGGCCCGTTCACACAAAGGACGATAACTACAACAAGTTACTTAAATATAAAAGAATAGCAGAGTAAAAATAACAACAAAGAGAAACGATATGGTTTGAAATTTGAATCTCTTCTTTTTTTCACCAGCTGATGAACGTTAAAGACGCTGGCAGCCAATCAGAATCCATCCTGCTTTAAAGGGCGCGAACATTTAAAGCTACAGACGAAAAAACTGCAGCGCGCGATTAGAATAAACATAACGAAATCGTCCGCTGGTGTAGAAGCTAATATCATTATAATAATTATTTTATCTTAAACCTTTTTAGTTATCATTAGTGATGTGAACAGGCCTTACCAATCAAACCATCAAACTCTAGAAACCTTATCAATCATTTTGAGCTCTAATACAGACCTCCTCGTTAAACAATCATAACAATATGAATCTCACCAAACCCGTCAAGAACATGCCCAGGTCATATTTCACCCTGAACTTATATGTAGTAGTAAAAAAATAAACAACATGTTTTGCATTAAGAGTATGAAGCCTATTTTTATCATAGTAATGTGAGAAATCAAAAATATCAAAAGTAAAACATTTATGAAGACGTGTTTAACTGTCATTAAAATAATATCACAGTGCAAAACAACTTAATGGTTTTGACCTGGAAATATGAAATATGGACATGTTTTTATAATATTCACCAAAAAAAGAGGAACTTTGTATTAATCTGGTTGCACAAGAACACATCCAAAAAGCATTATTTCATGCCAAATTCATAGGCCATATTTTGCATTAAAAATGAAGCCTATTATCATATTAGGACCAAGATTTCTTTGCCTATAAAGGATTTCACCGTTTTAAAAAATACCTCCAAATTCTCATTACTGCAATGATAAAGAAAAATAATATGATGCATTTAATTGAATACCAGGATAGTATGTTGTACTGCCTTTTTGCTGATTTACTGTAAATAAAAATTAAACACCGTATAGTAGGAATTATGAGAAATAGAATATAGTCAAGCACTCATAGACTTACGGTAATGAGAGTTTGACGTTGAAATGTGTGAAAATAATGTCACAATGCAAAACATCCTAATGCTTTTGAATGTAAGCTGAAATATGATCTGGATGTGTTTCAGGATATTGTCTTCCATACACAGATGCATTAAAAAGTGTCGCTGGCCATTTAATTTCTTTCAAATCTTCAGAAGTCAGAAGTATGGAAGCTTGTTTCTGTCACCGAATAAAAAATAAATAAGGTCATTGCGACTTTTTATCTCACAACTGTTTTTCTTGCACTTGCAAGTGTATATCACAAATATGAGAAATAAACTCCCAGTTGCAAGTAATAAAGTCAGAATTGTGAAATAGTGTTATTTTAGCTTTCTATTTTACTTTTATTAATATTTTGAATTGTCTTTTATTTTATCGTGTTAATTTTGGTAATTTTTTTTTGTAATTTCATTATGTGCTTTTGTAAAATTTTTTTTTTTTTTTTAATTGCTATTTAGATTTATTTCAGTTTATATTTTAATTAGTTAATTTTAGTGCTTAAACTAAACAAAAATTAGAAATGTTGTCTTGACAGTTAACTTTTTAAGTTTAAGTTTTTCAACTAATATTTACATTGTATTTTATTTCATTTAACAGAAATGTTTTTAATAGTTTTAGTTAATGATAATAACCCTGGAGATTTTTTTTATTCTGTGGTGAAAACAATCTTCCATACAGAAGCGTGTTAGAGCCGCTCACAAACACATATAAACACACCGTAATTATTGAATTATTTGTTTGCACTTTTTGCATCAATCTCTACTTTCTACATTTCATTAACTTTTATGTGAACACAACCTAAAAACTCAATCTGAAATCCTCCAGAGGTCTGTAGGTGATGGAGCTCCAGTCTGAGATTCATCTGTATCGTTTAATAACACGATTCATGTGATTGTGTGAGAGACGTCTAAAGCCGCGAGTGAACCTACTGTTGGCCGCATGCACAGACACCACAGCATCTCAAATACTCAATAAAACAAAGGTGATGGACATTCAGAAGCTGAAGCATCTCTTTGGCCTGTAGACATGCACAGGTTTCCATTCACCAAAGACCCACTCTGGCAGGCAGTGTAATAGTGTTTGGCACAACCCGTTTCGAGACCGTTCTACAGGCGTGATCACTGTCCGAATGACCCATATATGAATGCTGAAACCAGATACTGTATATATTTTTGTATGTACATTCATTTAGATGTCCAATTGAGATTATGGTCCATAAAATCGTAGCTTTCGCCACATCAGGATTTGGGATTTTGGTTTTTCTGACATAAGATCAAAACACAACTGGTCAAATGTTTTCAATAATTAGGATTTCTTTTAATGCTTTTGAAAGATTCTCTTCTGCTCACCAAAGCTGCATTTAATTGATCAAAAATACAGTAAAATATTATTACAATTTAAAATAGCTGTGTAGTATATAGTAAAGTGTAATTTATTCCTGTGATTAAAGCTGAATTTTTAGCATCATCCTTCAGAAATCATGACGATTTGATGCTCAAAAAACATTTATGATTATTATCAATGTTGAAAACGGTTCATATTTTTGTGGAAACTGTGATACACTACCATTCAAAAGTTTGGGGTAAGTACATTTTTATTTAGCGAGGACGCATTTAATTGATCAAAAGTGACA
>JAPDVR010000014.1:40562649-40577649 GCA_026230005.1 Gila orcuttii | reverse complement strand
CACACACACACACACACACACACACACACACACACACACACACACACACACACACACAGACACACACAGACAAACATCAGAGATGAAGCCTGGACTCTCACACACGGACGCGCACGCACACACACACAGACAAACATCAGAGATGAAGCCTGGACTCTCTCTCTCACACACACACACACACACACACAAACACAGACAAACATCAGAGATGAAGCCTGGACTCTCACACACACACACGCACACACACACACACACACACACACGCACACACACGCACACACACACACACAGACAGACAAACATCAGAGATGAAGCCTGGACTCTCTCTCTCACACACACACACACACACACACACAAACACAGACAAACATCAGAGATGAAGACTGGACTCTCACACACATGGAAAATAAGCTGCACGATTAATCATTCAATTCATTCATTTCTATAGCGCTTCTCACAATACACATCATTTCAAAGCAGCTTTACAGAAAGTGCATGAGTCCATATTACAATTTAGAGTGATCTGTTATCAGAGGAAACTGTCTAAGTTATGTGTATTTCAGAAATGTACATATACCAAATCACAGTTAGCTTAAAATGTATTCATTTGAACAATTTTATAATTAAAGGTAGAAATAATGAGCTCAATAATGAGCTCATTAAAGTAATTAAAAGATCTTGATTCAAACACACACGTGATCTTATTTCTAAATGACAGTGATTCTCCTCTGTCTATTAAACCTTTGATAAAATCACTGCGAACATTCAGATCTGCATTCTGATCCTGAGAGAGCCGTTGTCATGTGTAGATATGAATCAGTCTTTTCAACCACACAGTTTCATTATTCTTACAATCATTCAGATTATCACAGAAGTACTAGGATAAAAGTTTATAGTTCAGATATAAACACTGATTTCTACAGTAGTGATCAGAATAGAGTAAATTACCTTTTGAAAGTAACTTGACGCGACAAGTGACTGTTAAAGAATGTATTTGTCATTGAATCATTCAAATGTCTATATGAGTGAGTCATTGAATCATTTAAATATCTATATGAGCGAGTTATTGAATCATTCAAATGTCTATATGAGCGAGACATTGAATCATTCAAATGTCTATATGATTGAGTCATTGAATCATTAAAATGTCTATATGAGCGAGACATTGAATCATTCAAATGTCTATATGAGTGAGACATTGAATCATTAAAATGTCTATATGAGCGAGTCATTGAATCATTCAAATGTCTATATGAGTGAGTTATTGAATCATTAAAATGTCTATATGAGCGAGACATTGAATCATTCAAATGTCTATATGAGTGAGACATTGAATCATTAAAATGTCTATATGAGCGAGTCATTGAATCATTCAAATGTCTATATGATTGAGTCATTGAATCATTCAAATGTCTATATGAGCGAGTCATTGAATCATTCAAATGTCTATATGAGCGAGTTATTGAATCATTCAAATGTCTATATGAGCAAATCATTGAATCATTTAAATATCTATATGAGCGAGTTATTGAATCATTCAAATGTTTATATGAGCGAGACATTGAATCATTCAAATGTCTATATGATTGAGTCATTGAATCATTCAAATGTCTATGTGATTGAGTCATTGAATCATTCAAATGTCTATATGAGTGAGTCATTGAATCATTTAAATATCTATATGAGCGAGTTATTGAATCATTCAAATGTCTATATGAGCGAGACATTGAATCATTCAAATGTCTATATGAGTGAGACATTGAATCATTAAAATGTCTATATGAGCGAGTCATTGAATCATTCAAATGTCTATATGAGTGAGTTATTGAATCATTCAAATGTCTATATGAGCGAGACATTGAATCATTCAAATGTCTATATGAGTGAGACATTGAATCATTCAAATGTCTATATGAGCGAGTCATTGAATCATTCAAATGTCTATATGATTGAGTCATTGAATCATTCAAATGTCTATATGAGCGAGTCATTGAATCATTCAAATGTCTATATGAGCGAGTTATTGAATCATTCAAATGTCTATATGAGCAAATCATTGAATCATTTAAATATCTATATGAGCGAGTTATTGAATCATTCAAATGTTTATATGAGCGAGACATTGAATCATTCAAATGTCTATATGATTGAGTCATTGAATCATTCAAATGTCTATATGATTGAGTCATTGAATCATTCAAATGTCTATATGAGTGAGTCATTGAATCATTTAAATATCTATATGAGCGAGTTATTGAATCATTCAAATGTCTATATGAGCAAGACATTGAATCATTCAAATGTCTATATGAGCGAGTTATTGAATCATTAAAATGTCTATATGAGCGAGTCATTGAATCATTCAAATGTCTATATGAGCGAGTCATTGAATCATTCAAATGTCTATATGAGCGAGTTATTGAATCATTCAAATGTCTATATGAGCAAATCATTGAATCATTTAAATATCTATATGAGCGAGTTATTGAATAATTCAAATGTTTATATGAGCGAGACATTGAATCATTCAAATGTCTATATGATTGAGTCATTGAATCATTCAAATGTCTATATGAGCGAGACATTGAATCATTCAAATGTCTATATGATTGAGTCATTGAATCATTCAAATGTCTATATGAGCGAGACATTGAATCATTCAAATGTCTATATGATTGAGTCATTGAATCATTCAAATGTCTATATGAGCGAGACATTGAATCATTCAAATGTCTATATGAGCGAGACATTGAATCATTCAAATGTCTATATGATTGAGTCATTGAATCATTCAAATGTCTATATGAGCGAGTCATTGAATAATTCAAATGTCTATATGAGCGAGTCATTGAATCATTCAAATGTCTATATGATTGAGTCATTGAATCATTCAAATGTCTATATGAGCGAGTCAATGAATCATTCAAATGTCTATATGAGCGAGTTATTGAATCATTCAAATGTCTATATGAGCAAATCATTGAATCATTTAAATATCTATATGACCGAGTTATTGAATCATTCAAATGTCTATATGAGCGAGACATTGAATCATTCAAATGTCTATATGATTGAGTCATTGAATCATTCAAATGTCTATATGAGCGAGACATTGAATCATTCAAATGTCTATATGATTGAGTCATTGAATCATTCAAATGTCTATATGAGCGAGACATTGAATCATTCAAATGTCAATATGAGTGAGTTATTGAATAATTCAAATGTCTATATGAGCGAGACATTGAATCATTCAAATGTCTATATGAGTGAGACATTGAATCATTAAAATGTCTATATGATTGAGTCATTGAATCATTCAAATGTCTATATGAGCGAGTCATTGAATCATTCAAATGTCTATATGAGCGAGTTATTGAATCATTCAAATGTCTATATGAGCAAATCATTGAATCATTTAAATATCTATATGAGCGAGTTATTGAATCATTCAAATGTCTATATGAGCAAATCATTGAATCATTTAAATATCTATATGAGTGAGTTATTGAATCATTCAAATGTCTATATGAGCGAGTTATTGAATCATTCAAATGTCTATATGAGCGAGTCATTGAATCATTCAAATGTCTATATGAGCGAGTCATTGAATCATTCAAATGTCTATATGAGCGAGTCATTGAATCATTCAAATGTCTATATGAGCGAGTCATTGAATCATTCAAATGTCTATATGAGCGAGTCATTGAATCATTCAAATGTCTATATGAGTGAGTCGTTGAGTCATTCAAATGTCTGAAAGTAAATTGATGCTTAAAGTAACTATTTCTTCAAATAAAGATTGCATCAATTACTGTTAGAAAATGTGTTTGTCATTGTATACAATATTTAAAAATTGGTTTGAGTGAATGATTCAATGTTGTATATTTGTACAGTATATTGTATAATTCACTTGTATATAATAAATCAAAGTAAATCAAAACATTATGATGTAGATACAATAGTAATAATAATATATAATAAATATAAGTAAATAAATATGACATACACATAATTGCTGAAATAAACTCTTATTTTACACAATACTTACTATTTTTATTTTACTATTAATATTTATGCACAAAAAAAATTATGCATTATTTTGGCAAATGCTTTCATCCAAAGCGACTTACATTGTGCTCAAGTTACACAGTTCATTACCTGGGAATCAAACCCATGAGCATGGCATTATATTAGCACAATGATATACTACTTGAGCTACAATAACGATATAATAATAATAATAAATATTTATTATTGATTTCTATCTGGCCAAGCAGAAGAATGGAAGCCTCTAAAGAAGATCGATTCACGAGACAGAGCCTGAACTCACCCGTACTTGTCCGCTAGTTCTTTTGCTTGTTTCTCCTGAACTTCTCTCTGGTCGGACAGATCGGCTTTATTACCCACAAGAACAATATCTGGATTCTCACAATACGCGTTAGCCTGGAGCTGACCTACACACACACACACACACACACACACACACACACACACACACACACACAGTACAGCAGTTTTACAGTCACTGTTTCAGGTTTTAGTGTAAATGAAACGCTGTCAGAATCAACATCAGATCTAAAGAGCCGAAATGATCGTCTTAATAACCAGTTCTGACTGAATGTACTGCAGAAATTTGTGAACAAGAAGATTAATAAAAAGGAGGAGTAATTATAGTTAGTTATAGGAGTAATTATAGTATCTTGCAGGCTCTGTAACTAACAAACCCGCACACAGTTTGTCTGCTAATCTTGTTATAGACGCTAGGGCTGTTGGAACGAATTCCAAAATTCGAATATAATTTGAATATTTAAAAAAATCAATACTATTCGAATGCTGAAGTTACTATTCGAATATTGCTTTTTTATGTATATATTTTTTTAAAATGTATATGCAATATTGCCTTTCTCACCGCCTTGGCTTACACGCTTGTGGAAATGAAATGCTTTTCGTCTGATGAACAATAAAGTTTTTGAATCGTAACACAATTGTGCACGTTATCCACGCTTTATCATCATAACAACACTGTCAGAAATGGCGGAGAGCAATGTCTCCACGGAAACAGAGATGTGTGGAAGGTGTTTGGATTTCAAACCATAAATGGAAAAATTACAAATAAATAAGTGGCAATCTACAGAATATGCAAAATCCGAATGAAATATCACTCCTCAACTAGCAACCTGAGGGCACACCGGACAATCGGTTGTGTTCAATAGAAGCTGTGCAGTTATTGATGCAGTCTCAGCACCCATCGTTTATATATATATATATATATATATATATATATATATATATATATAAAACTCGCGTAGCTACGGGTGGGCCTGGATGGGCCTGGGCCCACCCACTTGTCAGTCAGGCTCATCCATATGGCAAGCCGTTTTAGCTTAAATTGTACTCAGCCTTACTCGTCGTAATTGCATTTGTACTAGTAAGAATTGAATTGGAGAGCTCTACAATTGAATTGTTACTAGTAAGAATTACAATTAGAGAGCTCTCTAATTGCATTCTTACTAGTAAAAATACAATTGGAGAGCTCTCTAATTCAATTATTACTAGTAAGAATTCCAATTAGAGAGCTCTACAAATGAATTTTTACTAGTCATATGTCTCCATTGACTTCCATTCATTTTTAATTACAGAGCTCTCAAATTGAATTGTTACTAGTAAGAATTACAATTAGAGAGCTCTGTAATTCAATTCTTACTAGTAAAAAAACGAATTAAAGATATGTATAATTGCAGAGCTCTGTAATTGAATTAAAGAGCTCTGCAATTGCATTCTTACTAGTAACAACTGAATTAGAGAGCTCTCTAATTGTATATTTACTAGTAAGAATTGAATTAGAGAGCTCTCTAATTGTAATTGCTACTAGTAAGAATTGAATTGTAGACCTCTCTAATTGAATTCCTACTAGTAATAATTGCATTAAAGAGCCCTCTAATTGAATTAAAGAGATCAGCAATTGCATTCTTACTAGTAAGAACTGAATTAGAGAGCTCTCTAAATCAGTTTTTACTAGTAATAATTGCATTAAAGAGCTCTCTAACTGTAATTGCTACTAGTAAGAATTGAATTGTAAAGCTCTCTAATTGAATTCTTACCAGTAAAAATGCAATTACGATGAGTAAGGCTGGGTACAATTTAAGCTAAAACGGCTTGCCATACATCCAGTCAGTGGCCACACAAGGTAGCCTATAGGAGGGAATTATGTTGCCATTATTACAATACTTAATAACCTATAAAAATAAATCTTAACAGGGTTCCAGACTGCGACCATTTTTTTAAAAATGTGCGAGTTAAAATTTTATGTGGTCGCATTTGTGAGAGTGCATGGTCATGTAGCCTACTACTCAGTTAAATTCACGCATGTGCAACAGAACGCCGTTGTATCAGCAGCTGCTGCAGTCCGTAACTTATGTTCAAAATGAATGAGTACATCATGAATCCATTTTCCAAACCGTGTTTTTGACTTATCCTGAATCACTACGGTACGCCTATAATAAGTGTTTATATTCTGACTATTTTATCCCGGGGTCGGCTCGGCTGCGGAGTTGCCCAGTGACTCGCCATAGACATTAACGGAGAGAAGTAGCTCCGGCTACAATGTTCTTCCGCAAGACACTTGCAGTTTATTTATTAACGAACGTACACATCAAGCGCATTGCACACTGATGGTGAAACGCGCCAATTAGGAATTCAGGAATTAAGGCATATACAAATGAAAAGAACATACATGTTTTTTTTTTGTTTTTTTTTGTTTTTTTTAGAGTTTTTTGATTTGATAGTTAAAAGATTAAAACATTTTGCTAACATGAGGTCTTGTCACTGTCAGTCTTTTAACATCAGTGTAAAACTAGGGTATGCAGATTAAGACCACTATTCATCAGCATGCATTGATTAATCACATGGCATGTAGCAAAAAAAAAAAAATAATTATTGGTGCGACCAAATCCTATGCTGGTTCTCAACTGAGAAAGTTGGTAGCACCAGTGCAACCAGTGGAAAAGTTAGTCTGGAGGAGCCCTGACACTACATTAAAGGTAATTTTCAAAAATCCATAATAGGGGCCCATTAAACTGTGGTGTATTCAAGCAGGTGTAGTTGTGTTGGCCTATTTTGATCACAGATGCATTTTAGGCTGTGCCCACCCGACTTTCTCTGGGCCCACCTACATTGTGATTCCTGGCTACGCTAGTGATATATATATATATATATATATATATATATATATATATATATATATATATATATATGTCCATTAAAGTTGACAAATGAAAGTCATTCGTTTTGTTCTGCTGTTTTTTAAAAGCGATCGCCTGTTTCTAATGTTTATTGCAATGTTAGATGTCCCTCTAGTGGACAGAACGTGTAACAACAACCACATGCTATAGTGGCATTGGGATCCATAAGCCCGTGTAATGTCGTAAATATTAATAATAGAATGAATTTGAGCATTTAATATTCGAATAGTATTATAGAGGAAGATTGACAGCCCTTATAGACGGCTAGTTATAAACGTACTCATCCAGTTCCTGACGTTGAGGAAGCTCTGTTGGCTTGTCAGGTCGAACATGAGCAGGAATCCCATCGCATCTCTGAAGAACGCTGTGGTTAAACTCCTGAACCTGTCAGAGAACAAACACTGACTACTAAACTACAATCACGTCATCTCAACGTATAGTGCAAACACAAAACCAATCAACTTTACTCAATAATCAACTCAAATTAAACATTTAATTGCACACTTTTTAATAACAGAATTATATTTCTACTCCAAATCATTGTTGAAAAATAAACATTAAAATGGTGATTAATAAAAACAGATTAATCCAAACGTACATTAAATAATAAAGACAATAGTAACAGGTTCAGTAAAACTATAATGAATATGTAATAGCGTGCACAAACAACTGATCAAAAGTTTGGAATTATTAAGATTTGTTTATGTTTTTGAAAGATGTCTCTTATGTACGGAGATTGAAAAAATACGAGATGGCAGAAAAAAAGTTATTTTGGGGGAAACGCAAAACATTTGTGAGGGGAAGAAAAATTATATTTCAATACTTTTGCGTTCTATCAATTTATTGTACATTTGCTAACCAAAAATAGCTATTTAAGCCAAAAAATTTTGGTTGCTAAAATGTATCAGATTTCTGATTTAAAAATAAATGCAGGCTTGATGTGCATAAAACACAATGACACGGATTTGCTATTTCTGGACCATCAGTCTCTGCTCGTTCAACCATCACCTTCACAGGTGTGATGAAGCAAACAGACTCAGTTATCTTCAATGTGTTTAATCTGAGGACATAAACGTCCTACAGTCACTGAATCGAACTCCAGTGCAGCAGATAAATTGAACGAATCAAATAGAGAACCGAATCAAATAGAGAACCGAATCAAACAGGGACCGAATCAAATAGAGAACCGAATCAAACAGGGACCGAATCAAATAGAGAACCGAATCAAACAGGGACCGAATCAAATAGAGAACCGATTCAGTCCTGCAGATCAGGGGTTTATTTCAAACTGGGTCCGTGGAAAAGTTTAGAGAGAAACCATGTAAAAATGTAAAAAAATAAATGAATAAATAAATAATAAAAATATTAAAATAAACAAAATATAAAAGGATATTATTAATAAGAATTAAAAAAAAAAAAAAAAAAAAAAATATATATATATATATATATATATATATATATATATATATATATATATATATATATATATATATATATATATAAATATATAAATATTACAATAAATCAAATTATATTAAAGTAAATACATATATAATTAAATTAAAATAATAACCAGATACATAAATAATAAAAAATAAAAATGCATATAAAAAATTACAATACATTTAAAAACAAATTGTATTATTACAAAATTATATACCCTATACACACAGTATGTATGCATATATATATTATTTTAATTTTATTATAATTGAATACTTTAAATAATTTCATTTCATTATTTATTTTAATATAATCTATGTATTATTCTAATGTATTTAAATAAATAAAATAATTATATTAAAGTTAGATTAGTTACTTTTAATTTTATTTGATTTTTTTCTCTCAATACAGTTGTGTGAGGGTGAATGTCATTTGTTAGGCTTGGTAAATGTTTTTATACATGTATGTTTTAATTATAACTGTGAAGCACTTTGGGCAACAACGTTGCTATTAAATGTGCTATATAAATAAATAAAAGTTGAAAGTCAAAGTTGAAGTAAAGAAAAAAAAAACTTTTCTTTAAAAAGTTTTACAGAAAAATTTTAATAAATAAATACTGTACCATAGTGAGAAGGGTGGATTTAAAAAAAAAAAAAATTATATTTAATAACTAAATATTTAAATGAATCTTAATTGGATCTACATATATGAAATATATAAAAATAAAAAATATGTGTAGCTGCCAGAGCCGGAGATGAAGTTGAGACTGGGGAAGTGATGATGAATATGAAGGGAAGAACTCAAACCTCTCCTGTCCCGCCGTGTCCCAAAGCTGCAGGTGAACCTTGAACGTCTTCCCTGTCGTTCCATTGGGGCTGTTCGTCGTGTAAACCTGGACACACACACAACATCTCATACAGTAAACTGCTCAGAACAACACACAACACAAACTTCACAAGTGAGTGAGTGAGTGAGTGAGTGAGTGAGTGAGTGAGTGAGTGAGTGAGTGAGTGAGTGAGTGAGTGAGTGAGTGAGAGTGTGAGAGAGAGAGTGTGCGTGAGAACAAAACCTGCCTGAGATAAACATCTCGTACAGTAAACAGTTCAGAAGAACACACAACACAAACTTCTCAAGTGAGTGAGTGAGAGGGAGAGAGTGTGTGTGAGAGAGAGAGAGAGAGAGAGAGAGAGAGAGAGAGTGTGTGAGAACAAAATAACAAAATACAGTAAACAGCTCAGAAGAACACACACAACACAAACTTCTCAAGTGAGTGATTCTAGGTGTGTGAGTGATTGAGAGACAGAGAGTGTATGTGAGTGAATGAGTGAGAGAGAGAGAGAGAGAGAGAGAGAGAGAGAGAGAGAATGTGTGTGTGAGAACAAAACCTGCCTGAGATCAACATCTTATACAGTAAACAGCTCAGAAGAACACACAACACAAACTTCTCAAGCTTCGGATTCTGCTGAACTTCTGCTCAGTTTAGCTCAGATGGACGCTGTTATTGATCTGCTGAGCCGCAGTGCATGCTGGGATAGATGCTTTCATCTCATGTCTTCCTGCCCACTTCATCTATGACATTTAAAGAGTCTCTGAGAGATACTGTGAACTGAAGAAGATAATCAAACACCCGAAATACAGCAGGATTTGTGTCTAGCAGCAGATTATCCTGTGTATTCACAGAGGAAACACAGTGTGTCTGTGTGTGTGTGTGTGTGTGAGTGAGTGTGTGAGTGTTTATGACTGATAAAATAAAACAACACGAAAATATGGTTCTTACGTTTATAATGTTGGAGAAAATGGAGGATTAATCATGGAAATCTAGAGAATAAAATGGATGAGTGAGAGTGATTGTGTGTGTCTGTGTGTGACTGCGTCTGTGAGTTTGTGTGTGTGAGAGAGAGAGAGTGTGTGTGAGAGAGAGAGCGAGAGAGAGAGAGTGTGAGTGAGAGAGAGAGTGTGTGTGTGTGTGTGTGTGTGTGTGTGTCTTGACAATCTGAGCTCTGATGATTCATACAGTGTGTTTGAGAAGTTCAGGCCTCATTCTCATTATCGATCTTCTCCAGATCGGCTCAGGCTCATTCATTGGGGGTTTGTGTGTGTGTGTGTGTGTGTGTGTGTGTGTGTGTGTGTGTGTGTTCTTGTGTTAATATGAGTCATGTACATTCATATAATCCAGAACAATGAAACCCTCCAGACTCTGTCAAAGTGAAATCGTTGCGTTCTTAACCGTCAAACTGCAATTCATAACGCAACGCAGATACACTCTGTCGAAGAGCTGCGCTCGTGCTACTGTTAAATATACTAAATCTGTTTTAGAAATCGTTTTCGTTAATTGAAATAAAGAGGAAATAAAATAAAATATATATTAGATTAAAAACTTAAACTTAAAAAACTGAAATGTAGCAAGTTAGCAACTAACTGAAATTAAATAAGTTGAAGTATTACAATTACGATTCAAAACGCTGACTCACCAACTCATTTGAATCACTTCCCAAAATCCTTCATGAAGCATTTTTCATACATTCAATTTCATAAATTACATTTGTTTTGTTTTATTAATGAATTTATAAATAAAAATGAACCAAGCATATATAAACAATGTAAATGAAAAAGAAAACCTCTCCCTTCAGTCTTTTAAGCCATTTTAGACAAAAACAACAAGAGGGAGAGACAGAGAGACTCACTACCCACAATCCTTCATGAAGCATTTTTCATACATTCAATATCATATGTTCATTTTTATTGTTATTTTGATGAATTGCAAAAAAAGGCTGTTAGAGTTTGATTTACACAGTTGAATCAGTTCAAACTTCACTGAATCGATTCAAAACACTGACTCACCAACTCATGAGTCACAACCCAAAATCCTTCATTTTAGACAAAAACAACGAGAGAAAGAGAGAGAGAGAGAGAGAGAGAGAGAGAGAGAGAGAGAGAGAGAGAGAGAGAGAGAGAGAGAGACAGTCACTACCCCAAATCCTTCATGAAGCATTTTTCATACATATTTTTTTTGTGACACTACAGGTGAATAGGGTAATTTTTTTAACTATCAGATATCACCATGAAACTTGGCCAGTTGATTACCTACATTACGATGAGAAAAAAATGTATTACAAGTTTTCTGTAATTGAATGTTTAAATATGCAAATGAGGCATTGTCTAATAAAATATGCGCTATTTTGCATACATTTTAAAAAACGAAATCTGAGTATTGGACAAAGCCAGGTTCAAAATTATTTTTTCATTGTGTTCACATATTAGATGGGGAAAAAATTACAGAGGGATTTATGGATATCTACTTTTGTTATCCTGTAAATCAGAATATACTGCCAATAGCCTTAAAAAAATGATTTTCGCCATGTTTTTTGGAATAAAATGTTATATAAATCAGGCTAGGAATAATATATTTACAAATCCCTCTGTAAATGTCTTCATAATATAACTAGGTACAAGACTGGAAAGTTTGGTGTATATAGGTGCTACACTCTCAAAAAGGATGTGTTAAATAATAACACATTTTTTGTGTTATGGCTATTTTAACACATTTTGTGTAATTTTAAGTTGATCATGTGTAAAAAGAAAAAGAAAGAGTGAGAGAGAAACAACACAGTGTGTCCAACACAATATGTGTTAACTATCATCCAATCACATTGCGGCAACGTCACTCAGCGCCTCAAGAAGCAAGTTCGCGCCTCTTTTTCCATCGATGGATGACTTGGATGCGCACGTCAGGTATTGCGATTTATTTTTTATTAGAAATTATCAAATGTATTTTATTATTGTTATTTTTTTTAGACGGTCAAATGTGCATTTAGTTAGCGACCTCTACTGTGTACGGGTATTTTCCGTAGACGCGAGAAGCAGTGTTGAACAAGGCAGCAACCGCATCTGATAGTTAACGTTAGTGCTTCACAAATGATTTTTATTTCTCCTCATAGACTTTGGTAGGTTTGTCCCTCACTTTCTAGAGAGAACTCATTTTTAACGAGTTTTGTTTTTCTTAGTTTGATTTGTTGCAAATGGCATGATGTCTGATAACGCTGCAGCTCGTTAACGAGTTTGACAAAGTGGTAGCAGCTAGCTGCTAACGCAACGTTAGCCGTTAACTTACCGCTTTCATTCCTATCTGTCGCCTCTCTTTCATTAAACAACAGAATGTATTTATGTTTTGTTAAATGCCCTTTAATAATAACATGATTTATCAAGGTAACGGTAAAAATTTGATTGACATCGACAATCTAACGTTATGCTAGTACTTCTCCATCTCAAAAAGGATGTGTTAATTTGACTATTTTAATACAGTTTGCGCATTTCGTGTACGTAATTGACACAAATTGTGTAATAATAACACATTGGTGTGTAGAAAATTAGCAGGAATAACACATTGTTGAGTTAAAAGTAACACAAAATGTGTTGTCCTCAACACAAGTTGTGTTATTTTCAACATCCTGTTAAAGAGTGTAACGTTATTGTAATACGAGACAAACAGATTCAGAATTCGGAGCCGCGTACTAGCACACTAACTTACTTTTAATATTTTTTACCATAATATATGGCAGAAATAGTAAAAGTA
Source organism: Gila orcuttii (assembly GCA_026230005.1). Taxonomy (NCBI): domain Eukaryota; kingdom Metazoa; phylum Chordata; class Actinopteri; order Cypriniformes; family Leuciscidae; genus Gila; species Gila orcuttii. Next base: position 40,564,389 of record JAPDVR010000014.1, on the reverse strand, counting down.
GTATGAAGTACCAAATTCAGGAAGACTCTTAATCGAAAATGGACGACCAAAGATTTTCGGAGATCAAAAGATTGCTTTAGGTTTATCTCGGATGTTTATTATTCTAGCTTGATCTTTTCATAAATAAATAGATATGGTTCATTCTTACACTGCTTGTTAACTACTCTTTTACATTATGAATGTGAATACTATGCTTAATCAGTGTATGTAACAACATTATATAACAGATTGGTGTTTTTGTTTGCCCTTTTGCAGCTTCAAATGGAGGACACTCCGAAAACACTAGTGGCAGGTTATGGGTCGCAAACAAGTCCCCAACAGTGAAAGAGATTTTTGAACAATACCCTCGATTTCTAGACATGCCATACTTGGTAAGGACTTGTGTTTTGCATGGCTTTTCCTTATAGCAAGGTATGAATTGACTTGTCAGTAAAGGGACATGCCTGGTAGAAGTCCACATGAATTTAATTTTTTTTTTTTTTTTTACTTTGTTAGCGCTCAATACTAGTCTTATGGTGAAAAATGAATCTATGCAATTTATATATATATATATATATATATATATATATATATATATAAAATGTTTGTCTTTGTAATCTTTAGTCATAATCTGGAATTTTGCTTTCCCTCTGAAATGCAGTTCCTTCTCTTACATTATCCTTTAAAAATATTTTAATCACTCCCCTCCAACATCAGTCTGTTAAGCTAGAGATTAAGGTGCACTAAAATCAAGCCCCACCACTTATTTTTCTTCATTCAGTTTAATTAAAATCATAATACTGAGATATTATATATATATATAATATTTTTATTTTATTTTTTTTTTTTACTGTTATTCATAACCTGGAATGGCCTTCTCTGAAGTTAAGATTGCATAAACTTGACTCGATAAGATTCAATATTTTGTGAACATACTGAGGAAACAGTAGTTTTGTAATTGTGCATTCTATCCTGTGTTGTAGCTTGACACACTGAGTTTGGAAAAATGTTTCCTGGGAAGGCTGACCTCTTTCTTCGAAAATGGGAAGGAAATATTGTTCCAAAATTGCAAAAGATGTCCACAGTGAAAAATCCTCTGGTCATGCTAACTGATAATGAGAGTGAAGGTAGGCTACTTTGCTCGTTCAGTCAAAATGTTGTTTTTCTTTCAGTGGACACCATTAGTTTTAGTAGTTCAAAGAGTTTAAAGTCCGCCATTATACCAGCAGCCATGAAAGATTTCATTATATTTTGTGTTTTTCTGTCATACTATAGATTCATGTTACAGAGCTCTTCAAATTCTTATTGCATTGCTTCCCCCTACTGCGTCAGGAAGCAAAGGGTGGGCCAAATGCAGTACAAAGTCAGCCCTTGCTTATCTCTTGGACATTAAGCCGGTAAGCAACTTAATTGTCCTTTTATGTTAGCTTTATTTTTGTTTGTCAGTTTTCTGTACAAGCACTTTGTGATGTTATGAAATTATATGACTCTGATTTGCATAAAACTATACTGTTTTAATTTTGTTTTGTGTTTTAGGTATGCATGATATTAGATTTTTGCAGATATTTTTAAACTCATTTTGGCCAAGTGTCTTAAGGTTACTTGTGTATTTTCATTTTATTAATTACCGAATGGGCATTAGGACCCAGGGGAGGCTGTTTTTGCTGCTCATGGTAGTGACTGTTTAAGCCCAATTTATACTTCTGCGTCGAACTCACGCCGTAGCTACGTTGTAGGCTGTGCGTAGCGCGCGTACCCTTC